>VYXH01001526.1:334-43346 GCA_013397275.1 Burhinus bistriatus | reverse complement strand
AAAAAAAGAGAGAGAGAGAGAGAAAACCTTCCAGTGACCTTTCTTTTGCTGCCATGTTCCTTCAGAGCTAAAGGGTGATTAGCAGCCACCTGAAAAACATATGCAAGGGAGGTGGTACAAAGACTCTATTTAACATTGTTGTGAAGCAGCGGGGGAGAGAGCTGCAGCTGCAAATGAACCTGTTCTTTGCTCAAGTGAAAGTTTTGGCACAAAGATCAATACAGTGAGACCACAAATGAATTGCAGTTATGCTAATGTAATATGGGAGGATTAATGCAAATTTTTGTTGTTTAAAACTAGGTTTTGGAGCCCAGTGTTTAAAAACAGTCTCTTTAATAAGATGCCTGGATTCCATCTGGACACTGATTAGCATTTTAGAGGCAGAAAGCAGACATTTATGCCTAGGTTCTTGTTTTAATGTGGGGTCACACCATTCTGTTAAGAGCTGCCTGAAGACTGGATTCTCTATGCAGCGACGGCTGGAGCTAACTAACTTTTATTGTGTCCAAGCCACTAATAAGAAGCAGCAGTGGTAAAAAACATTTTTCTTAGCAACACCCAGAGAACACTCTCCTCTTGCAGTGTCAGCTGTGACAGAGCTAAAAGACAGGAGTCAAAATTAGTCAAGAGAAAATAAGTCTTGTTAAACAAATCTGATTTTGTTCTTTCAGCAGAATAGTTCTCTCTGAAGAAGTTATTTGTAATTAGAGGGAATGTATTTAATGCTCCTACACAATATAAATAAGGTATATGTTACAATGGATAAAAATCAGGTACCTAACAAATTAAAAAAGACTGTCAATAGTGAATTTGGGGATGTTGCTAGGGTTTGACATTGGGAATTGACAACCTGTCTAAACTATTGAACATTTTCACGGATCATCTCAATATAAATGCAACCATTGATTAATTGCAGAATACTCAATGATGGTAAGCTAATTACATACAGAGATTAGGGTTACTTGTTCCATTCAAATAAAATATGCTTTAATACAATTAAATCTGAGCGTGTGTACTCAGGACAGAAACTCAGTGGAAAAATGTCTCCTCCAATGACGCGACTCCAAGAAAGTGCTCAGGGTCATGGTGAGTGAGCAATTCAGCATCGGTTTCCAAATACGTTCTGTAGCAACAACAAAAAAGACTAAATGTAACCTTCTAGTGTATGAACAGAGTAGAGTATTGCATGGAGGTGAATTATTTCTGCCTACAGCATTGGACAGGTTGATACTGAAATATTTTTATATTCTGAGAGTCTGTATTACTTGAAGGATGTCTAAAAGCTGGACTGTGTGCAAAACATACCCACAAAGCAGTGGCCCAAAGGCCTGCAAAAAATTCCATGTGTAACAAGGCTGGAGTCTGGTTTCTTGAAAGGTGACTTGATCACAGGCTACACTCAGAACACACCAGAGGTTAAATGTCAGTTCGATGCCTCAGGGGGAAGCGTAACAGAATTTGATGCCTGGAAGCTGAAAGGGGCACAATGAAGTGAGAAAGAACAGTAGGGAGCACAGGGTGCTGGGACACACCGTTGTAGTACTGGCGAGTTTGTGTCTCAAAACTATTCAAAACTTCTCTATTCAAAAGTAGAATAGAGAACCTTCCTTTGAATACGAGACTAAAAGTGCCTAGCATATTTAATTTAAGGATGTACTTTTCAGCAGAGGATATAAAAGAGAGTGAACTAGGGCTTGAAGAACCTTATGTGGATATGAACTGGTCATAGGTAAGTGCAGGCTGGAGATAGGTGAAAAGTTTCTAATTATTATAGCAGTAAGTCTTTCATTAAGGGTTACATGGATGCTCTGAGGAGGCTGTTTAGTTTATCAGGCCAATTTTGTGATATAGAAGCCCACAATAACGGACGATGGACTTAATTAAACATGGAGGTTCTTTTAACTTCTATATTCTGATGAAGCACAACAGGAGAGGTCAGACTGGATGAAGCTTTTCATCTTTACAGTCTGCAATGTAGTAGGATGGGGTGTTTCGGATGCACACACTTCCTGGCTGTGTCACAGTCTTTTTCTTTAGTTTTCATTCAGGACAATATCCCTTTTTGTAGCGTTTCCTTCCTGACTGTTCTGAAGACTAGACCATGAGAGGAGAGGGCATTCAAGAGCCTGTAGTCTGAGGTTCAACATTGCTAAAATGCAGACAAATTATTGCAATGGTTCTGAGATTTTTTAAAAACAAAATGTAGTACAAATATGCTGTCAGAAAGTATTATTGCCAATATCATGGCTATCAAAAGAGCCAGACAAAGGTAAATAACTGTAAATTTCTATGTGTACCTGAACAATCCAAATTTCTAATATCAAATAGCAAGGGTGGCATGCAAATAAACATTTTCACATGACTTCTAGTTTTTGGTTTTGATACAGTTGAAATATCTACAGAAACAGCTCTTTTTCTTTATTTTGACATTCCTATTTAAACTCCAGCTTGAAACCAAACTCAGAGATTACTGTAGGTTATATCAGTAACTATGCATTTTTCCCCATCATTTAAACAATTGGCCCAAATTTAAGCAAGTGCTTAATTTAATTAAATTCTTTCCTTGTCATTTTCAAAAAAAGTTACCTCAAAACAAAATCTGTCTGGTTTTTTCTGTGACACAGGTTAAAATCTGCATCTTCTGTAAGACTTTAATGCTCCTTCTGGTACCTGGAGGTCTAGTTTAACACCACTGGCTTTTCAAATGTCACTCTCAAAATATGCTCTAACTTTCTAATGATGAGGGAATACTGTTGGAGGTAAGCCATCAGTGTAGCAATAACCATAGTTTTCACTTAGCCAATTAACACACTTCTATATTCAGCACCTCCACCCCCAAGAATACGGTGAACATTTATAGTAGCCTGTGCCTCACATATGAGGCTGTCAGGATTTATTTCCCATATTTCAGGTCTGTAAATTGTTTGAAAATTGTTACACCACTAGAATCATCCCTAGAACTAAAGTGATTTCACTGAAGTGTAGTCACAAAAGGAAAGTACCATTTTGTGGTTTTGGAAACACAAGAAGACGCTTGTGCGAGTGGCCAGGAGGCCATCCAAAGACCTTGAGCAGGATACGTAGCTGAATGTGCAGATTAGGCAAAAACAGCTAATCATGAGGATATTATCCTTGTAAAAAACTATGAAGATCATATCTCAAACAGAAAATGCTTAAAATCTGGTTTTGATAGATTAAGAAAATCCACAGTTCAAGTGGATTTCTTGTTCATCTTACAGAATCTCAGCTTTAATTTTAATGAAGCTGATGACCTTTGTGATGTCCTGATAGTCTCCAAAATGCAAACCTTCAAACAGATGCTGAAAGTCAGAACTTCCCCTGCTTTTCCTCAGCACTGGTTCTATAAAGCCCAGGGATGTAATTTAAACATTTAATTTACAATGACTATGTTAACAGTCCTGCCCTTTTGCATGTTACAGGTATCAGACTTGTTCTGCTGTTCCATAGAGGTTAAAAAAGTTTGCACAAAACCAAAGCTGAATCTTTTGACTATTCAAAAGCAGATATAAAGGCTAGAGAGTGTGCAGAGATAGTTTCTTGTGTCAGCAAATCCCTCAGGTTTTAATGTGTCACAACAACACTATGAGGACAGTACGAAGGAACTTTTATTTCATTTTGAAGTAGATACTTAGATCTACAAAGGTGTCAACTTGGTGAATTCCAGTTGAAACTGGTTATGTCTAAGAGCCTGAATGTATTTGAAAGCTTGGAGCAGACAGAATTGTGTACCAGAAGCTTGCAGAAGAATACAGGTGCTCCACCTGTGTCTCTGAAGAGACACCTCACACCCAATTGATTTCTCTTTTACTTCTGCTAATAGTAGTAGAAAATTGTGCTTAGTATGGTCAGTTTTCAAAATGCTTGCTTGACTAAAATTAATTAGATATCACAGCATCCTCAGAATAACTTACTGTTCTCTGTTTATTAGCTAGTAAACTGAAAGGAGAGACTGAAATTACTTTGCCAAAGCCACACATCAAGTCAAGATTAGAACTTCTATTTCCACATTCTCAATTTTTTGCTGTAACAGTCTGATTACAGTGCAGGTAGTTTATCACCTTGCTAGGGCAGTATTGCTCCCCTAGGTCTCCTTCTTCCTAATAGTGGTTAACTTTCAGACCATGTTAAATGCTCACTGGAAATGTGGATGAGGGAGATTGGCCAAAACTGTTACTCTCACTATTTTACAGAATATTTAAAGCTAACATAAATTTTTTATTCTGTGGACGCCTAGAACTAGGCACCATTATACACCCAAATTAAGATAGACCCGAATTCTTCAGCGTTAAGTACCATAATGCTTAATTAAATCAACAGAGGAATTGTTGGTGAGCATCCCTGAAAACCAAGACACTTTTATTTAGCTGTCTGAAGGTGGGCACTTAAATCTAAAACTCATGACCTGACTTTAGTGATAAGACTCATTATCAAGTGAGAAAATAGTTTTCTATACAGTATGTTTCAGAGTAGTGCTGGAAGATTTTCCTTCTTAAAGAAGAAAAGACAGATTTCCAATATGTTGTGTCATGTTCTTAAATCTAGTGAACTAAGAATAAATGTGAGTTTTTTTCTTAGATGAATTTAGTTTGTCCCTAGACTTGGTAGGCAATACAGGATGCCTGTTCTTATGAGAACAAGGAATATATCTAAGAATAATTCTTCTAGACACAATGAGGCCATTTGTTAACACTTTCCCCAGAATACTGCTGTAATCTTTATCATCTATGGGGACTGGCTTTCACTGTATTGGGCTGACCCACTCCTAATACAGCAGCTCAGTAGAAAGGAAGCAAACACATGAAGGTAATGGAAGTTCAAATACATGATTATAGCTCCTATGTGTTAATGAAGAAGAAAGATAATGCTAAATGAAAAAAACAAGGATTATTTGGGGACAAATGGAAGGTTTCAGCCCTGTATCTGCTTAGGAAAGCTGAGAACTAGCAACTCAAAGCTTTAATGCAGAAGCAGTGCTAGAATATCATAGAGGGGCCCCCACCTGTGATGGGCTGACAAGGAAAGAATAAGCACTCTTGAAGTCATTAAAGAAAATCCTAATAAAATTCTCACACACCTTTGGTCTGTGGGATGACAGCATTAAACATCATCCCTTTGCCTCCTGCCATCGGGATGTCACGACCTGACAGATTGCCCTTCACAAAACATCAGATTAAGGATGTGCTTTTTACTTGTCTTCCAGTTTTTTCAAGAGGTGGTTTTGAGAAAAGGAGATTTTTTTATATGTGTTTATCTGTCCCAACCAGCCCAGGCACTATTGCGGAAAGAAAAAAAAACAACCCCAAAGTAAAAAATGAGTAAAAGTATGGTCACATCCATCAGGCAATTAGTCATGAAAAAAATCAGGGACCACTGCACAAAAGCTACTGGTAGAAGTGGCATCAACAGGGGACACCCACAGGACTTCAGACCTGGTGCAAAAAATGGGTCCCCAACACCCAACCCCGGGCTCAGAGAGCTGTAGTGCAAGAGACCAAAGGGGTGGGAGAAGGAGAGATTTGCACGCACAAATCCAGTGCCAGGCTTTGCAGGAATGAAAAAGAGCTTATGCCGTGTTATTCTTTATTCTGTATTACTCTCCCCCTGTTTACAGGACTACATGAAGTCTCTGTGTTGCTACCTCTTCTTTCCTCTGGGCTACATAAGGTCAGATGTGCTTAAGAGAGATTAAAGCGATGGTTAGACCTTTCCACTGTGCCTCAGCTGCAGCGAACCTCCCTGTCAGGGGTGCTGGCAGCCCAGTGATGTGCCGGTGGCCCCCGTCAGCCCGTGCCGCAGGGACTGCTCTGCGTGGAGGCAGGGGGAAGCAGGAGCGACAGCCCTGCTGACTGATCTGAAACCAGGGACAGGGGCTGACAGGCCAATTTCACAATGTCAAAATGGGATTTTGTCACAGACGATGAGGATCTGGGATAAAAACTGCCTCATTTCACTACGACACCTGACCAAAGCCAGCCCAGCAGAGCACGCAGGCTCGCTGGAGTGCATTTACTGGTGCAAATAACACCTTTTCCATTAGTGCACCCTTGGCATAGGTGTGAGTAGGGGAGATGCTGTCCACCGCAATCCAGCTTTTTCTGCCACCCCCTTGCAAGCAGCATTACAACTATAAACAGAGCTATAAGCACAGCATATAAAGCAGCTCTGTAATTACAGTGACTTAGTGGTCCTTTGCAGTGTGAATATAATCAGTTGTGGGCACACAGCAATACATCCCCACTGCATGCAAGGCGAGGCAGGAGATTGTGGTACGTGGCAGCAGATGTGGCTGCCCCAAGGATATTTACTTCCCTTTTTCAAAGCTTCTTGCTGCCCAGGACGACGGCTACGGAGCTCTTTGCACCCTCCATTACAGAAATGACTTATTTCTCAACATTATTCAAATACTGGATAAAAAAGAAAAACCTAATTAGCTAAGGGTTCCTTCCTCTGCGTTTTAAATAATCTTGCACACAGGTTTTTTACCTGTTTCCCAGCCTTAGCTAATACAGTCTGATTAGATATGAAAGCAGCAAATTCAGTGATTAGATATACCAGTATTTTAAATGAAATCACATCAGTATCTGTGCATCCCTTTTAGGCTTACTTACTGTCATACCTAAATAGATGTGGCTGGAGATTGCAGGCAAATGAACGTCCAGATAGTATTTTACATCTGAGGTGTCATACTACGGGGTCTGCTTATTCAGTGAGGCATCAGAATTAGATATTTGACTTTTTGCGGCCTATCAAAATATGTCAGGATAAATTCTGAGCGAAAACTACATCAGCACAGTTCCATGTTACCCATGGACCATGGACAAGCAGAGAATCTGTCCCACTGCTTTTTCAGGCCTTGCAATAAGTTGCTTATGAAAGAGCTCCTAGCCAAGAATTATTCATAGGAACTGGAAAATAACTTCAAACATAAAATAAATCAGACATTATAGAAATCTCTCTGCATTCGCTCTGTGAACACAATGCAGAATTCATCATCTCTGAGGGAAACTTGCTTTAGCCAGAAGTGTCTGCCCAAGTGCAGGCTCTGCTGGGTAGCAGTATCATTGCCCCAGTCCAACAGCTGGATGGTCAGGGCATTCTTCTAGGTGCTGGGAGATGTGGATTCAATTTCACATACGCTGAGAAGTATTGTCGGAGCTGCCAGTGTTCCTTTTGCCTTCAAACTGATCCAGATGTATTAGAGCCCCAGCAGCATCTCCAGCTGTGTCACAGCCAGCTGGAGCAGGCAACAGCTGGACAGGTTTCCACGTGGTCCCTGAATAACCTATGGGTTGGTTTCAATGTGTTGGGTTAAAATGCCTAGGTGTGTTACAGTTGACTTACGGCATAAATGGCAATTTACACTCTTTTACTGGGATGCTGACGCGTTTTACAAAAAAATTAGGATTGTCTCTTATTTTGTCAGGACATTTGGCAACTCTGCTTGCAGCAGCTGGCTCCTAGGCTTTGGCCCCTAATGGACTATTCAGAAGTGCCCAGCTTCCACTAAAATCTAGGTCATCCGTTCTTGCCATTGGCTTCTTCTGTCCAACCTGCCCTTCAAGGCCATTGTAGCATGATTTCCAGATTGTTGTAATTCCCAGAATCTAAGTCTACTTTTCTTAAAATTAGCTATAACTACTTCAGTTGGTTCAGAGTAACTTCACCAAGGTAACAGAACTAAGATAATTTGAATAAGCAGGTTTCTCGTTTGCAAACTAACCTCTCCTTCCTTTGACTATCACTTCACTGAAGTGAATCAATCAATTTTGACTTCCATCACCACAAATATTCCATTTTTAAGCCAACCACATTTATTATGTCTATTTAAACACCAAGCACACATTTATCTGAAGCCAATAGCACTTTCTGCTTATTGTGAACTCTAGCGTGCAGAGAAAAAATAAAAGCGACTGATCTCAAGCTTACAAAATCCAGTCACTGAGAAAACAAATTATTTCATGGAGGGCTATCTGATCTCTCAAGAAATAAATGCTATATCTCTTCATTCTGCTTTTGTGTCCATGTGTAGTGCTCATGCCATTTATAAGGTGAACTCTCTATTTCTATACATGACTAGGCTTCTTTATTCCTTGTTTCTGATGTCTTATTACAAGGTTCCAGTTAAAATTCTCTTAAAAATCAGAAACTTGTCCCATATGTGACCTTTCTTTATATTCAATAACAAAGACACCTGCCGTTTCACCTTGTCATCTAGACATTTGTCACTGTCAGCCTGGGATTCCAAGGAGGTTTTCACTTTCTTTGAAACGCTGCCCTTCTCACTTTTGCATTGAACCAATGCCTTGAAAGGGCTATTGACACCTTCACAGTCACCATAGATCAAAATTAGAAATGTTTTTTGAAAATCAAATACTGAATCAAATACCGCATCAAATACCGCAGCCACCTCATGAAATTCTCCCTCCTTGGGAGAAAATCTACTGATCTTTCAAAGAAGTGGAGAGCCAAATCTTCTTCTTGAGTAAATCAAGAGATCTATCAGCTCAACAGGAGTTACTAGATGGAATTTTCTGGCCAGCATTATGCAGGAGGTCACACTAGGATGGTCCAATAGGCTTTTTTCACCTTAAAACTGATGTCTATATTAGGCATTTCAGTGGAATCGCCTGACATTACATCAGTTGAGGTTCTGACCCATTTCTTTCTTTCATCCTTTTTTCTGGGGCAGGAATGTCTTCTATGCCTGTAACTCCATTTAGTAACCTTAATTTTTTTCCTTCTTGGAGGAAAAAGGAAAGTTCCCCATACTCAGATACACTAAGTTTGATTATTCCCCAAAGATCAGTAGGTTTCTGAAAGTAGAAAGGAACAGATAAATGAAAAGGTCACAAATTCATCCCGTATTGGCTCTCGTGGATGCACATTGTGCCTAACACCTTCTGGAAACTCTCATTGTATACTCAGTTTAGTATGTTACACATATTTTGTGTCAGCATTTCCTTTATTCAGATTATCATATTATTCTGTTCTCAGTTACAAAACTGTGTGATCTTGAAATGGTTTATAATGGGATACTTAGGTGTATTTTTAACAAACTTAAATATTTTCAGTGCACTAAGAATTCTGAATCAAGCAGTGGCTAGACTAACACAGTTATTCACAAAACATTTGAAAATAACTTCTTCACTCTGTAGACCTCCAGAGACAAACACACACACACAAAAAGTAAAAATAATGGAATAAAATTGAAGTCAACATTTAAAAATACAATTTAAGATTAAAAAAAAAGTTAATGCTACAGTTGTCCCCTAAACAAATAGCACAAATTCTGTAAAGTCAGAGTTAAAGTTGAATGTAAAATAAATGGAAGGTACAGAAATGCAGAGTTAAGGCATCCAGAGAATCTTAATGTGTGTTAGTGTAGTAAGATAAATATGCATTAAAATCAATCTATTTGGTTTTTTTTCCCAACTTGTAATAATTTAACTTAGTAGACCTATGAAATTTTTTTCCTTTTTTTTTTTTTTCTTATTTTTATTATGTCAGTCTAAGGTAGAATTAAAATTATTTTGATATCTTATTTGCAAAAAGTCTGATTCATAATATTTTTTTTTTATCAGAGTAAAATAGTTCGTCATGCCAAAAAAGCAGAAGAGAAGTCACTGAAAGAAAAATACAATTGTATAGAGCAAAGAGCAGAGAATGGGGATGAATACATGATACTGTGCACTGATCAACTTCCTCTTGTCTTCTCTCCCTGTGATAACAAAATCAAACACCTTTATGGCCGCTGGTCAGAGATAATCTAAGTATCTTCATACCACCAAGGAATTATGAAATTAATTCCTAGTATATAAGGTATGCATAAAATGACTACTAAATTTAAATTTTTACTGCTTAAGTACTGACTAGGGGATTGTGATTTAGATAGTTTGCAACTTCAGAATCAAAGTAAATAACTTAATTAAATATTATATTACAGCCTTTGGGGAACATTACCTACATTTTAAGCAGAAAGGGGAAAAATGTTTGAACATATTAATGAGCAGATGCAAAGATTTATGCCTTCACTAAAAGACACAGTAAACATCGCCATGATCAGATAAATCTTTTTTATCTAGAAGCATTAATAAGACACATGCATCCATTACATTTAAATTTTTAATAACTCTTGACATATTTCACCTTTACTCATGCAAACACCTTGTCTTCTTGCTGTATTGTAAACTTCAAGGCATGGTTTTAGCTAGTTGCCACACGTTGAACAGTAACACACATCATTGGATCGTATTGCAAAAAATACTGCAGTTCAGCTCACAAGTAAGTTAGAGTTATGTTAAACAAATTATTTGTGCTTCTCTGGTTGCTTTTGCATCAGTGATTCAACAGCAATTTACTCTTTTACAAGTTAAACAAAATTTTTGTTACCAGGTGCAATCTCTTCTGTTTTGGCTCATAAATAATAAGCTTCTAGACTGTAGTATATATAAATTTCTTACAAGGTAGAGAGCTAATTCTTGTTTTTAAAGTAAGTTTTGGAATTAAGTTGGTACCAAAAACATTATTGGCATGAATAAACTTTCTGAGTACATAGATCGCTGTTTAGACTTCAATGTTCTTATTAGAATGCATGGAGCTTCTTTCTTTCCGGGGTAAAATAGAAACATAAACATTTCCATCATAAATCTCAACGCTGTATTTGCAAACTTATTTTTTCCTTAAATCAGATGAATGCATAAGACGTCACATCTTATTCCCAGGCCTTATTTTAATTCTGACTGTGCAGAGTATTTCAGCCTTGTAAGTTAAACTTAAGCAACTATACAATAACTGAATTCTCATCGGTGATCAACTGTGTTGGCTGTTTAGTTGCAACAACAGCAACTGCCCAAAAAAGGGAAGCTTTCCTCTTCATTTTCCCCTTCATTCAGTTCCTAGTCTTTTCTTAAGAAATATATCCCCTCTGGCCTGAAAACCTATTCTCCACGTCCTCTGGTTTGAATATTGCAGGTGCCCTGAAAATAAATTAGTTTAAGCAGAAAAAAAAATAACAAAAACCAACTCCAAAATCATTGATAGAATAGTCAAGCATCTCTTGCTATTTTACCTCAGAGGCCCTTTTTAATTTTTAATAAGCTTACTGCTGTTTCCAGTCTTTTGGACTACAGTGCCATTAGTAAAGAAAAATGCCATTTGGCATTTAAAGGAATGTAAGGAATAAGCAAACAAAGAAATGGCCTTTTATGAAATAACTGTAAGGCTTTCCAGCATAACACTGGAAGATAATTTGTAAAACCATTTTTTCCTGCTCCTCAAAGAACATAAGTGGAAATTTTCTGTGTATGCACTGCATGCTGAATTCTAGTGTATATAAATGTGCATTTTTCATGTATAACTCTTCATTTGCCAGCTTGTCTGTGTTACAATACTAAGATACTATTTAATTCTAGATAGGTGGCACTGAAAAAATTTCTCTATCCTGTTTTAGTTACAACTCAACTGCAAACATCTGCCATGAATAACGACCATGATCTAGGGCTTCTCATGATGTGAATGAACAGTTTTGCTACTAACACTATAACCATTCACTTTTGGATAGTTCTTTGCATCCCTGATGATCCGCTATAAAATCAGTAGACACAAGTCTGTAGTTTCAAAGATAGTTACTGCCAAAACACGGGTGCATAATTCTGTATATGAGCTAAGAAGAAATCTTTTTAGGAACGCAGAAAGGAGAACATGTATTCTTCCGTGTGGAGATGCTTAGGCATCCCTGTTGTGACCAGGTATCTGACCATGATGTGCAAGTGAAGAACAAAGACTTATTTGCCCAAAACGACTTATAGTCTAAGGACAGCCCTCACAGCCTTCACCAACTTCCCTGTGGAAGAGAAAAACTTACTCCTGAGACATGGACAGCTTGATATAAAATATGAATACATCATCTTCCTCTGATAATTCTAAGAGATATAAACATGCTATCTAAGAACCATTATTTTATTAATTCTTATTGTCATTTAAGTACAGGAATTGCAGAACCTTTTATCTTGTTAAAATCATTCCCTTCCTTGTGAATACTCTGTTTTATCTAATGTACCCTGCTGCCAGCAGCACTGAGGGACTTAACCTACGGGATATTTAGACATGAGATATAACTTCTGTTAGGAAGTTCAGCTCTGACACTGAAATAACCTTGGAAAGTCACTTTACCTATTGATTTTCTCACCCATCGTCTGTTTTTAGAGAGTGAGGTTTTTGGTTTGTTAGTGTGTGAGGCTGATACGTGAAACTGGTAGGCAAAACTCCTATCTCAGTGCAACCTTAGGTGGGATCAAAAATATCCATTATCATTCCACATACTACCACTAAGACATACGGTGAAAACTCTGCATGGCAATAAATACAGAGGACAGTAATTTCACAGCGGTCTTGACATTATAGCAACAGCAACATTATAGTAACCCATAAGCCAGGCACATACAGAATTTCAAAGCATCTTGAATTTCAAGAGTGCTATTGTCTGCACTTGAAAGTCATTTACCCTTAAATCATGTTTAATTTCTTACACTGTTTCCCTTTGGTCCGTGGTGAAAAAACTGGACTGCATTCGAGAGTACACACTACGTGGCAGGGTAGTAACGAACCTTGATCCATCTAATAGATTTGTGAAGGGCTCTGGGTTTGCCAACCCAAGTGCCAACAGTATTTCAGTGGAAGCCTCGAACTTGCACATCATGCTTGTGTGCTTTATTTGTGCTGTTGTGTGGGTTTGGTACAGACAACAGTCATTTCCTCACAGTTGGTATCTTCTAGTGATCTGCAAATGCTACTTCACTTATGATCACTGACAGCATCTTTCTTTGTCTGCAAAGCCTCCTGGGTTCGGGTACCAGTTTTCTTTTGTTGTTGTTGAAACATATTTTGCTCCCACCTCCCTCACATTGACTATGTAAAGAGGCACATCTGCTTTTGTTTATTATGCCACTCATGTCAGCTGTGTTTTGCTGTACATTTTCTTTCCTTGGCTACCTCCCAGCCTTTGTGTTCACAATGGGGAGACGAACAGAACCTGCACTGAGCCAATTACTGCCCTGTCTTGGGGACTCAGCCGGCAGTTCAGCTGCAGTACATGGAGCATCGTATAATCCTGAGAAATGTCACCCACTCCTTCTCCAGGACAGAAGAAATTGCCAGTACAATGAGTAAGTGTTTTAGCAGACACCAGAATATTCCGATGTCATTTTCTTGACTGATTTTTCCCCGTTCCTGTCATGAAGAGTAAAAAGATAAATTCCTAGAAAAATTATTCAGGCCCCTTCAGATGGCTGTCAGTGGGATCAGCTCAGTACCAAAGCATCCAAAGCAGGAATGTATTAACTAAACACTGGGGTAAGTTCCTGGTCCACAGCGAACAAACATCAGTGCTGCATCGCTTGGGGTCATATTTATCTGCTGAACTTGTTTACCACACAGTCCTTTTCCAATTTTCTCAGAATGCAGCTAAAAGATGTCCTACAGCCATGATACCTTTGGCTGTCACTGCTGTCAGGCATCACAAGCCTACAGGATCAAGCCTGGTCTGCACACAGGCAGCTCTCTACGGAGAAGACGGTGGCAATGACTCACTACCTGCCGCTCTTGGCGCCCACACAGCATGTCATGGTCAAACGTGCACTCAGGCGAGAGCAGATGTTACCTGGCAGAAGGGAGAAGAGGGGAGAGCCTTAAAGCAACTCATAGTGCTGGACTCCTTCCATCGTGCCAGACCTATGGCACACACCCCACGACATCTCCCTGGTGTGTGATGGAGCTGGCCATGTTGGGTCCTACCACCCAGGCAGTGCACCCAAGCCCTGAAGCATCACAGTCAAGTTGTGTCACTGTTAACAGTGTGCTCATCCAAAACCTGCTTCTTCCAGGTAAATGGGGGTGTGACTTGACTGGTTTTTATAAAAATCATGTTCCATGCACAGGTCTTTGGTGCAGGAAGGGGAGAATGGTCCTGTACACCCTACCGACTCTCTAGCAGTCAGCCCAACGTCATCTTTCAGGCATCAATGCTGCCAGACCAAAGCATGTCTGGTGTTCGAATGGCCTAAATACAGAAGACAGAAATGTTAAAAAACTGATGTCAAACAGTGGAAGGATATTGCAAGTGTATTTTATATGCATTGTCCTGGTTTGAGGACTACTAACAACTTAACAGGGGTTAGCAGCTTTTTACAGATGTGAACATGTAAGATTATACCTGGAAGATAAAATTATACCTGGAGGATTACAGCTGTAACCAGCTGGATCTGTAGCAGTATAGTAATCCTGAATTCTCATTTAACATCAATGGTTTATAGGAACCATGTATGCATGCATTTGACCATGTGCCTGCCTGTACCTGTCTTCAAAAAGTGGAGGTGTCTTTTTCCAGCCATTGCTCACAACATGGCCAGGTAGTCATCTGGGTTACGTGTGTGCCTGAAAAACCTGCACCACTGTATTCAGTTGTGCCAATAAAAAGAAAATGTGGAGCTCACATCAGGGATCTGATGGACTAACACGAAAACTTCACATAAACCCATGTTATTTTAGATTTCGGGTAGTTTGAATTTCATACTTATTGTAAAAAGAAAACAAAATCATCTTCTAATACTTTGTCAACATTCTTATAAATGTCTTTCTATCAAAACACTTTGAACTTTTTGTGGCTGCAGTTAGAAATGCTGATGTGTCTTTAATAACAAGTGTCCAGGCATCAAAGATTTTAGCATCAGACGATCCCATGTCATGTAACTCCCTGTTCATAGCACCTTTTCTTCTTTATGTTTTGTGAGCCACACAAGGAACTGCATTGGTATCTCTATGGTCTCCAGTGTACAGAAGTCAGCAGAAAAGACATGGTAAGGCACAAATAAAACATACATACTCCAGAGATGCAATGGCTCATAGCTCGGTAGCAACACCAAATAGGATCAGAAGGTTTCACACAATGTTCAAGAAGTTCAGCAAATCTGGGTGTAGAGAAGAGAGGAAAAAAAAAAAAAAAACGCTGCACATGATGTTTCAGTTCCAGACAGCGACTGTACTTCTAATAATGAAAAAGCCATAGGTAAATGCATAACATCTCCCCAGGTACTTAGAGACTATCCTGGGCCAGGGATTTCTCATTAGAACCAAAAAGTGCAGGTACAAGTAATAAAGATGATTTTATCAGAGGGAATGCTATTTCCTGCTAGGTACTTAAAGCATTTCCACAACATTAATCCCAGTCTATTGACAGGGTCCACTCTACATTAAAACCAGCAGCTTGGCAATTAGAATAAAAAAATGCTGTGTTGGCTTGCAAAGAAAATGTGATTTGTGAAGCTCTCAAGGTTTCAGTCCAGGAGTTTTGTTCTAAATGTGCTGCCTCCAACACTTTGAAACCTCAGATGAAAACAAAGTGCTCCTCTAATGTGACATGTCATTTTGCATAGTGTTCTGGTGGGTCCATTGCTCTTATTATTGTCTTTCTAGGAATAATACCGGTGCCTGCTTGAGATTTGGAAGATTAGCATTAACAGGATAGAAAAGAAGAGGGCAGCTGTTTCATGATGGCATTTAGATAGACGATCTGTCTGCTGCCTAATCCACATATCATCTACATATCCCGCCAGCATAAGGCAACCTAATAAAGAAGTTTATGTGAGAAAACCCCTCAAATCTACGTGTGTCTGCTTACCATGCTCCGTCTCCCACAGACAGAGGAAAATTACTGTGGTGTAATTTCACTAGCCATACTGACAGCTTTCTTCAGCCTCTTGCTGTAGGATAAAGTTTGGCTTTAAAACTGCAGCGTCTACACTCATGTTTAGTAAATTCTGTAACAGTAAATTCTCAGGCGTGTGAGGCAGAGAAAAGGCCTTTCTGGTTAAGCATTCACACTTCGGGTACTTATTTCTAATGACGCATAGGAGCTTGTGAGATTCTCTTGTTGTGATAGGCATAATCACAATAATTGTGATACCAAATTGTGGTAGCTATGTAAGGCTCCCTAGGGAGTCAAGAGCTTAAGTATGATTTAATTTTAGTTGGGTCTGTAAATCTCAGGAGCCCTCTGTAATCTCAGTCTATCTTTTATGAATTTATCGTGAAGTCTGCTGTCGCTGGCTTATCAGTATTGCTGGGTGTGATCAAGTTCTCTAGACAAAAAGCAACTTGTGGTCGAGTCATGCTCAGATTTTGTTGCGGTTGTAGGGGTTTTTTTGTTTTTCTGTTTGTCTTACCGAAATCATTTCAATACAAAACTTTAAGCAACCATAGGGGAAAAATGTAGCTAGGTCTCAAGTCAAACAGCGTAAACAAGATTATTTAGGGCAAAGTAAAGGTCAGAAAGGAATGGAACGATAGGAGTTTTCACTCAAGTGGAAAACTCTTAATTATACAGCAGATTTCCAGGAAAGGAGACTGGAAGCTATTATAATTTCTCTCCATTCAGTGCCTCAGGTCCTGTACCAGCCCAACTTTGCCATGCTTTATATCTTTCCAGAATATAGAATTTCACCTGCAGAGAAAGCATGTAACCTGGGCTGACTAAAGTGTGGGGCTGCACACAGAGATCACTCGTTCCTTCTTAACTCCTTGCAGCCTTTTTGCGAGAATTGCTGCACTTCAAAAACCTGGGTACCTCTTAAAATCCCCAGCCCTCTTCCTTTTTACTACTCAATCAAGGGGAAAGAATATACTAATGAATGAGAATTGTGAACCTAATGAGTAAGAATTGTGTTTTCCCTTCTGTAATGATTCGTTTACTTGCAGTATGTTATTCAGCTACTGCACGGCTTTGTACACAGGGCTTCTGGCATGGAAAAAACCTGGTAAACAAGGCAAACAAAACCAGGCTTCATGCTGTGTGGAAACCAGCTTGTTTATGTTGGTATGCTTAGTAGATATTTTCTTTAAAGCATACCTTTGGTGTAACAAGATCTAAAATTCTGTGTATTACGAGAGCCTCCCCTCCTTCCTTGTGCTTTTGTTAAATTTTAAGAAGTTGCTTGAATTATACATGATATCATATGAAGCACAGAGTAAATCTGTTAATCAATCAGTATGAAATTAGAGATGAAAATAAGATAAAAACCTTTTCAGTCATATCCATATCCCCGCCAGAAGGTGGTTTTTTCCCTGTAATCATCAGCACTTTGTCCTGTTCCCTTTTCAATGTAGGAAGCACTGGGAATTTCATAATTGCATTTGTGGCAATGAATTGCAATTTATTCTTTATAAAAAACCTGCATTTTTCCATGTTTTTTTATGGCATTTAAATTAGATCTCTTTTGGATATGTCTCTAAAGATGGCATTTCATACAGCTTATTCTGTAGAAAAGTGTCCACTCTTCCATTGGCATTAAATCCCTTCAAATGTAATCTGAATCTGCTATTTATGGTTCAGAAATCTGTGGGAGTTTTGCTTCTACCCAGTGAGATCTGCTAAATAATTAAAACTTAAACTGCTTTTCAGAGAAGCCTTTTTGAATCACATCTGTTACTTCTTGGAGGAATTTTCCCTCGCAGATGTTACTTTTTTTCTTTGTTTCTTTTAGGGTGCTAATGACATCTTAATCCTAGTCCAGCTTCTGTTAATAAAGCAAATCTTCATTACGACCTTGTCAAGTCGCAGAAGGACAACTATTACAAGAGACCAGAAGCAGCAGACCCTCTGACCCCAACTTCCAGAGGAATTCCCGCCCCCATGTCCATGTCCCACTCACCCCAGAAGTCCCACCCCTCCCAGTCAGGCGTCCCACTGACTCCACCTCTTTCCCCTGGGGAGTTGCCGTTTTGTAAAACATCATAACCCACGTATTCACAGGCCACCCTCTCATGGGGCTGGCAGGACCAGCTGCCCCTTCCAGTTTCCCTGGCGGTACACCAGAACAGGAAGCTCCTGCCCGCGACACCCGTGGGAGCCGCCATTTTTGACCACATCTTCCCCCGCCTGTTGTCGTACTGCTCTGTGATTGGCTGCCTGCCATTTTTGAACCCATCACACCCATGTGATCTCAGAGCGCCCTCCCACCGCCCGTTTCCTTTGGATCAAGAAGTGCTCATATATATATGTTTGTTGGTTTTTTTTTTTTAATGTATATGTATAAAGACATGGGCAACACCATCCATGAATATGGAAAACAAGAATGAAAAGACATTTTCAGAAGAGTGTATATGTGAAGACAATAAGGAAAAGGCCCAAAGGGATTCCCAAGAAAGACCACATGAACCAGAAGAACTGCCTAACTGGAATTGAATCGGAAACTGTATTTTGAGGTAAGTTTCATGCCGAGAGGGCAGGTAGTGGGGGGAACTCCCTTTGCCACAGCTGTGGCAGGGCATACAGCTACCGGTGAGACAGTTACAAGGTGCAGGCTGGTGCTATTCGAGTTTCCTTGCCTTTAAGTTGATGACCTCATAGAAAGTTTCACAAGCTCTGGCTGAATGACCAAGGAGGCAGAATGTAGAAGTGTGCTGTGGTCTGTTCATGTTCCTGTTCAGGCCTGCCACCGTTCAAGAAAGGAAAATGTGTGTAGAAGGAAAGGTGGAAGTGGTGTTTGTGGGGAAAAAAAAAGGTTGTAGAAGCCTGACGAGCGATCAACATGACTCAAACTCTGTGGCCATTCTCTGGGAAAGATGGCCCTGACCTCTGCTGAGTGCTGCCCCACACTGCTGGGGCACCACTGTCTCATACAGCCCCAGTCCACCCCACAGCACATCCTGCTTCTGCGTAAATCCCTTCTCTGTGCTGGATCCTGCCTGGCTGCCCCGGAGAGCCACATTGTCCAAAGGCATGCCTCTTCCCTGGAACCCCGATCCCAGACAGCCTTGTCCTTCATCCTCCGTCGCAGAGACACTGCTATGAGGTGGGTTCCCATGGAAAAGTGAGCGGGCAGGGTGGACTGTGTGGTTATTTTGAAACCAGCCTGAGACAAGTGGCTTCAATTTCAGGCTTGGCTGCAGATTTCTTGTATGTCTTCTGGGTGTCCTTCTGGTCCCAATGACATGCCTGCAGGTTAGCTGAGGGAGCACTGGTCCGTGTGCTCCTTTTTACATGAGTATCCATTTGGAAAGCCTATTCCCGCTGCACACACACGACCTGTAACTACTTCAATGAGGAAAAGCAGGTGTGTAATTCAGGCCTCTGTTTACCTCTGGGCCCAGACGCCAGCATTCCTTTGTGAACCAAATATGCCAGTTTACTTGATGTAGGCTGGCTCCTTGCACCTGGCAGCATAACAGTGTAGGTCCCTGCTACCATTGATTTTTCTCCTGTTCTCTTATTTACAGGCCATCCATCTTTCACCCAGCACTTGGGTATTTGCATGGAGTGGGCACTGGAGAGACCTCCAGCCTTTGGTAGTGAAAGTTTCTGGAATTTTTGTCAGACCTCAGCGTTCATTTCTGTAATTCTGCATCAGTCCCGGATCTGTCTGAGTTGTTTTATTCTGTGCTGCTGTAGTAAGCACCAGAGGCTGCAGAGGTTGCATAAGCTACAATGTAGCGCAAACATTTTTGTGACAAACATGAGAAAACTACTGAAATAAAAAACATTTTCTGCTTAATTTTAAAGACAATCCTCCCTGTCCTTGTGGCTTTCTCATCCACACACAACCAAACATTCTCTGTATCAAGGAGTGTGTCATAACAATTTATTGAAAGTGTCTGCCACATTGCAAATTTTAATCTTATCTGAGGTCTTTGGATTCTATTGAAGTGGTGATTATATATTATTTGTAGATCCTTATCCCAGGAGATAAAACAGCTCAATACACCAAACAAGGAATATCCCTCATAACACTAGTAGGAGGGCTGCAGCTCTGTATGTCAGACGAGGACAGCAAAGCTGCCAAGTATGATGCAATTCTACCATGAAAAAGGCATCCTGTATTTTAATTCTGCAAGTTGAAGTTGTGTTCAGTCCTGTGGTTGTCAACCTATGGAAGCTTGGGGGAGGGAAGGTTTAACATTCTTTAAGAGGCACTGAAAACAGATGAAATTGCCATAGAAAAATTCAAGAAGAACTCTTGGACTTTATTTTCATTTCCACCAATTGTATGAGATAAAAAATAGGCTTAATTCAGGGAGTTTAAGCAAAAGGGTAAAAGTAATTATTGAAACAAAAAACTGTCATCAGTTCCAGCAGAAGAGAGCATCTGCTCAAGATGGGTATAAAATGGAGATTAAGAGATGATGAGAAAATCTGAAGAACAAATTATCAAAGCAAGTGAGAAAATACAAAGTACTTTAAGGCTATGAAGACATTAGGAAAGTGAGTGAATCATTACAAGTCAAGGCTGTTACAGGGGAGATCAGGAGAGGACATGCTGGAATGATAAGGGAAAATGTGTCTCTTCTCATTCATGGCTATTTTAAACATGAAGTGGTGGAGCTAAATAGTGTAATTAAGCTCAGACAAAGTAATTGAACAAGGCAGCACTAATCCACTGGTTTTGCAGGAAGCACAGGGCAGTCACTAAACTACTACCAATAACACCCGTTACTAATATCAGCTTCTAGTGGGACTAAGTGTCCCAAGGGAGAAGATCTTTCCTTATTCTCACAGCCTAGCTGCAGTGCCAGGATTACTGTCAGAAGACTACTATCCTCTTTGAGTTAGACAGAAGAGGGAACAATTTGGTACTGGCTCATGTTTGAAGAAGAGTGTTTTTATGAAAAGCTTTGATTCGGAAGGAATGGACTTAAACATCCTTCTGTATCTCAGATATTTCCATATCCACTGTTTTCTCCTTTAAGTACTTTTTCTACTCCAGAAGCTCTCCCTGCAATCATGTAAAGCTATAGAAATGACTCAGTACAAAACCCCGGATGACAGGCATTCTTTCACCCAGTTTATTCTCCTTTTTGACTTGTCTATGAACCTGCAGCAGTTTTCCCTGTTCTGCTTGCCTCCTTCCTCTTCCTTGAGCAGCCACTTAAACAATAATCCTCTTCTAACTTTCTGTCTCTACAAAGAAAAGTTCCTTTTTTAACTTACTGTCCAGGTAAAAAAAACCAAATACAACACGACAGTGAAATGCAACAAAGATGCAACAACTTGTCTTGGAGTGCCACATTTCTACCATTATGAGATGCCTTTGGTAATCAGAGTGTACTCAGTCGGACTCATATGAGTCAAAATGGTACCTCCATTGTTTAGCATGTTTTGGAGAGCTATTTAAAAGATGTGGTTATGCACCCTATGGACACTGTGGAAACTAGAGTAATAAAATGTGTCTTTAGGCTTCTTTCTGCTAACCCCTTTCAGCTGTGCTCCTAAGACAAGGACAAGGAACGTGTCGTGAGCTGGTTAAATTTTGTTTCGAGCCTGCCCTTATGCCCTTCTGCCTCCCTTCTGCATGGACAAAAGCGTGTTTACATGACTGCGATGTGTAGGAGTTTCTTCGGTGGGACCTGTGCATGTCTAACCACGCTGACATATGTTTGCATGGCCCCTCTCCCAGTCAGATGCAATCTGCCAGTCTAGGAATTCCCAAGGCACCTGCAATGTCAATGACAGAAAGATGTAGGACAGAGGAAATTACTTTCGTGAAAAACACAGAAAGCTTTAAGATATTTGTATAAGTTTACCTGATTCTGCAGTCTCTGTGTTTTTGTTTTTTTGTTTTTTATAATTGTGAATATCCACAGTTTAATTGGGAAGGTGAAAATATAAAATAAAATATAAAAAATATTACTGAAGATAAAATCTGTAATACCCATCGCGCAGTTATGGGCACATCACTTTCTAAAAGTACTTTCGTGTGTCTACATTGGATTGCAAAGAAGGTACCTAGTAGAATTAGTCTAGCCCTTATGTGTTTATTAAGATAAGCAAGTTGGTAAAAATTACCTCCTGGTGGATAATAATGCGATACTATGAAATAAATTGAGAAGCTATTCAAATCTTTAATCTCCAAGGTGACTATGGCATAAGATACCAGCTATTTTTGAAGAGTAAATCGAAGCTTTTTTAAGCTGCTGGAACTCACTGAAAATGTTGAAAGAAGTAGTGGGTGAAGGAGAATGAATGAGTATAATATGTTTAAAATTGCAAACAAAAGACTGTGGCTGAAGGTCTTCACAAAAGACTATTAAGAAACTTTGGTGGTCAGAGGTTACATCCTGCCATGGATTAACAGTGGGTGAAAGATAGACAATGAAGTAAAAATAAATAACCAATTTTTCAGAAGAAAAAAAGGTTAATAGTGAGTTGCCCCAGAGCTGAGCATTAGGAACTACCAGTCTGTTATGAAATATGTGTACAAATGACCTGGAGGAAGGATGAATTGGAGCATTAGTTGCACAGCAATTGCACAATTATTTTAGTTAATCAGAAGAAGATGGGAGAAGCCTAGACAGTTTCAAGACAGGAAACACCTTAGATCAGAAAGGATTAATACATAAACCATTAAACTGTGAATCAGAAGGTAAGGGTTCCAGTGTATAACAGGAGAAAAATGGGTGAAAGTATTTCAGTTAACATTGCTGATATGCATTTATGTTTTGTCAAACTGTTTGCGCAAATCTGCTTGTTCTGAGGAAATTTGTTTGGAAATATAATTTAGTGTTAAGATTTAATTTCTGATGTAATTCAGGGACTTATGCAGGCAAGCAAATAGCCTGGTGATCAAAGAGCCTACCTAGTTTGTAGGCATTCTGTTCCACATTTGGATTTTGCTTGGTCTTTGTTTCACAAAAAGGTGAACAAGTCATCAGATGACTTTTTTTTTTTTAATTAAAATTTTGTGTTGTGTGTATAATGCTGGCTACAATTTTTTTTAAAGAAACTTTTCACAGTCTCTGAGTTTCATTATAGTACAAAGTTGATTTTTTAAAATTTGGAAAGTCTCAACTTAGGAAATACCAAATGTAGTCTTTGTTGAGCAATTTCCAGCATTGTGCTTATGTCTGAGTCCCAGGAGGCATCTAAAATCCTGCATTCATCTTTGGTCACCTGCTTTCAAGAAATACTCATTTTTATAACAAGAGTTTCAGGGAAGGTTTTTAGTGTGAATAACTGGAATAAGTCTGTTGCAGAACATGGATTTGAGGTTTAGCCTTCACCTGGATTCTCCTATCTAATTCATTGTGTGGCTACATGAATGCCTGCAGTCTGAAAAGAGAGGAGGGCTGTTTGCCTCTTTTAAAACCTGCTGTGATTTCTGTTGAATTGCAGCGTAATGAACCCAGAGCCTTAGACCAGAACTTGGCTTGACTAGATGAGGAAAATAACTGAGGAGGGATATGACTGCTGTCTATAAATGCACAAGAAAAGCAAATGCCAGGAAGGGAAAGACCTATTAAAACTACTGCTACAGGTAAGAGTTGTCATGAGAACTAATCATAGCTGACTAAATTTAGATGAATAATTAGAAGACGGTTTCAGGCAGGCAGAACAATGGAGTTCTGGACTAGACTTTTTGGGATGAATAACAGAACATTGTGTTTGCTTTATGGTTAGTACAGATGTCCTGGATGTTGCCTATTCTGTTTAAATGACTCTGATTGCATTGCACTTTGGGTCAGACAGTATCCTCTAGGAGGATGGGGCATAATGCATATTCCCTGTGAGCACTTGCACACTATCAGGTTTGAAAACCATCCTGGAGGTCAGAGATGAGCAAGTGTGTGCTGAGGACAGAGCATGGAGGGAGCCTGCAACTTCGGCACAAACCGTGAGGATGTTTAGAAGACATTGCAGTAGGGAGCAAGCCCCAGACTGAATCTGTGAGGTAATGGACAGGAGACTTTCCTGGAAACCCTTTTCTAGGATTGGGTGAAACTTCTTCAAACCAGGAAATCACTGAAAGCTGCTGAGGAGAAGGGAAAGACTGATTCAGGACAGGCACAGTGTCAGAGTGTGTATGTGTGCACATAGATGTGTGTATGCCTGTGGAATCTGTACTGAGCATTTTCAACTGCCTTACCCACTGTTATCTATATTTTTCTACTTAAAGGAGAAGTAATGAATGCCTTGTATTGTGCTTACCTTAAGATGAAGGCATGCAGTTCCTTCAGACTTTGGATTTCTTGGCCCATGCCTCCAGAAGATGCATGAGGAAAACCATCCACACTTGATTTCTGAGTGTTGTTACCAGGCTGTGTGCAACCTGGCTTCCACACATAAAGTCTTTCCTTGAGCTTATTTTATGTGAGACAGAATAACCATTCCTCACTGACTTACCATGACAGTTCTTGTACTTCTCTGTTTTGGATCATCAATTTTATGACATTAGGTCTTTACAATGGATCATCTTTTACTATGTATTTTATTGCTTGCATCAAAAGAGGTCAGTAAAGGTTTTGAAATGCCATGAAAATTAAAATGATAGAAATGTTGAAAAGGACTTGATATTTCTACTAGCGTGCTGTCAAAGTCAGAAAGGTAAATAACTGAAAAGGGGAGTAAGTAAAGTAACCATTTAATGCAATTACGTCAGTTAGTGGTGTAAGATGTCCTTCACTTGACTCCCATTTGATGTTGATCTCTGGCTCTCCAAAATAAGCTAGAAAGCTTGATAGAAAAATGCCTAAGGGCTCAGATAAACAATACAGTTCTTCAAAATAAATAAATATGAAAAAAGGTTAACACCTATGGTGTGTGGTCCTCAGTTACTACAAAGATTATAAAAGACAGGTAGACATGGTGCTTAGGGACATGGTTTAGTAGTGGTTTTGGCAGTGTCGGGATGATGGTTGGACTCGATGATCTTAAAGGTCCCTTCCAACCTAGATGATTCTATGATAATAATTCTATGTTGTATTCTGCTTCCTCTGACTAATCCCATGCACTTCAGTGTGGTTGCAAGTAGATCACTGAAAAGCTTACCAGTCTTGGTAGGAAAGGGTTTTATTTGGAAGTGATGGAAGAATTTCAGACAACGGATGGTGTAAATAAAGGTGCAAAGATATGGGAAAGAGAAGAGTGTTCAATAAAGTGGAGGTTGCTCAGATGTTGAGGAAATTATCTGTGGTTACTCATAAAATCATAGAATCATAGAATCGTTTAGGTTGGAAAAGACCTTTAAGATCCTCCAGTCCAACCATTGACCCTACTCTACCAGGTCTGCCACTAAACCATGTCTCCAAGCACCACATCTACACGACTTTTAAACACCTCTAGGGATGGTGACTCAACCACCTCCCTGGGCAGCCTGTTCCAATGCTTGATAACTCTTTCAGTGAAAAGTTTTTTCCTAATGTCCAGCCTAAACCTCCCCTGGTGCAACTTGAACCCATTTCCTCTTGTCCTATCGCTAGTTACTTGGGAGAAGAGATCAGCTCCCACCTCACTACAACCTCCTTTCTGTTAGTTGTAGAGAGCAATAAGGTCTCCCCTCAACCTTCTCTTCTCCAGACTAAACAATCCCAATTCCTTCAGCCGCTCCTCATAAGACATGTTCTCCAGACCCCTCACCAGCTTTGTTGCCCTTCTCTGGACACGCTCCAGCACCTCAGTGTCCCTCCTATACTGTGGCACCCAAAATTGAATGCAGTACTCAAGCTGTGGCCTCACCAGCACTGAGTACAGGGGCACCATCACTTCCCTGCTCCTGCTGGCCACACTATTCTTGATACAGGCCAAGATGCCATTGGCCTTCTTGGCTACCTGGGCACACTGCTGGCTCATGTTCAGCCGGCTGTCCACCAGGACCCCCAGATCCTTTTCTGCCAGGCAGCTTTCCAGCCACTCCTCCCCAAGCCTGTAGCGTTGCCTGGGGTTGTTGTGACCCAAGTGCAGGACCCGGCACTTGGCCTTGTTAAACCTCATGCAGTTGGCTTCAGCCCATCGATCCAGTCTGTCCAGATCTCTCTGCAGAGCCTTCCTACTTAAGAGCATTACTCTTTCCCTGTGGACAGCCCTACCTACTATTTCTGCCAGAGTAATCCACACAGAGCAGTGGCACCGGAGGCTGAAGAGCAATGAACATCCACTGAGCTTTGGCCATGTGATGTCTCAAATCTCTCAGAGGAAAAAAAGAAATCAATGTGTCATGAAGCCATTCCCTTGGCAGGCAGTTAATGCCCTGTGCGCCAAGGACATAATACTTGATTAAAGAAGTGTCCGGCTGACCGATACACTGTTGAAATTGTCAAACCTTGCTGAGGAGATGGGCACCCAGCCCTGCAGAGGGACTGCCTAGGAAGGAGGCAGCAGTGTCAAGGCGTTTGAAGTATCTGTTGAGCTGCTGCCTTGCATTGTAAATTTGCTTCTGGGACGCTCCTCTCACATGCTCCCTGCCCTCTCCTCTTCTATGATTCCTCTTTGCTTCCTGCCGTGCCCCCCACCCCCATGCATTTTAATCATTCTTTTAGACATCTCAATACTATATGTACAGCTGAAAAGTGCTCTATTCCCTTTTTTTATGCCAGTAAACAGCAGACCTGGAGAGGGTACAGATCCTTGGCAAAATTGCATTCCCCTTTTGTTTAAAGTGGCTTATTCTTCTTTCACACTGCTGTTGATGTTGTGCCAGGTATTGAATGCAGAGGAGAAAATTCAGCTTTTACAACAGCCATTGGGAACTTGTCTTGAGGGAGACACTACCAGAAATACAAAAAATTAGAGAAAACATCTCCTGCTCTTTCCTTTAGTGGTTGGATGCAGAACAGCTGGATGCTGTTCTTTCTCATCTCCTAGTGTCTAGGATACTGAAGCAAAAGTTTCGGCATTCAAGATACTTGGATACTTCAGTCACTCAAGGAAAGACATAATATCCTGGTTTGAGGTAACACAGGACCAATTTTGTTCAGTAACTTTACTTTTTAGCTAGGCCTCGTCTAACTGCTGAAATTAACAGCCTGTTGTGCAGAAACTGTTCACTCTCAGAGTGATAAGACCCATGTTTATAGCTGATGCCAAGGAATGGGATGCAGAGAGGATCTTGCTTATCCTTATTGCTATAATACCCAAGGGCAGTCAACTTTGTTATTTGCCCTATTGGAGGGTGGGAAGCGGAAAAGCGTAGAGGGGTCACACCTGTGGGGAGGAGCGGACAGGACAGGTGACCCAAAACTGACCAACAGGGTATTCCATCCCATCTGCCTCACACTCAGTATAAAAACTGAGGGATCAAAGGGTCAACGCTCTTTCTTCAATGGCCAGCGTCTGAGGAGGACTCTGTCTGTTCACATGCCTTTGATCCTGATCCTGAATCCCGATCCAGAATCCAGTTCCCACCTGTCCCTGAGTCCAGTCTGGGACTTCCCCAGTGCCTGCTGGTGACGTGATTGTCATCCTGGGAGCTTGATACGGTTTTGTATATATTTCATTATTTTCTTTTTATTATTTTATTATTAATATTTCATTAAAGTAATTTAGTCCCTTCTAAACTCATAAGCCTCTCTTTTTCTCTCTCCTGCCTCCCTTCAAAGCAGGGCAGGAGAGCGAGCATCTGTTGTTCCACCTAATTGGGCCAATCTGGCCCAAACCATGACACATGTGTACCCTGGCAAAAAATTGAGGGGATATTTTTTCTGATATTTATATAGAAATTGTGAAACTTCCTACAACAAATTAAAAGCTTTGCAACATTTTCTAAGGATTTGGTAATTTGGGTACTAATAGTATCTGCAATTTCAGAGACAAATTTGTTGTATGAAAAGTAAGATTTTGGATTTCAGTAGGTCTGAAGTCTCACTATATTCAAAAGCTTATTTGGGAGTAAGGCCCAGTATAGGTTAAAGGCAGCCTTGGGAAGCACTACTTAACCTCTGAGCAATCAGAGGGTGGCTTGGGCCTTTGCAGAGCAGAGAGCCTGCAAGCAGAAGTTGTTCACAAGCAGAAGGTTTTAAAAATGTTAAAAACCTACGCTGGGAAAAAATAGCTCTTATCTTCCTTTTGATTTTCAACTGCTCTAATCTTCTACTATCTTTAGAATAGAATAGACTATTTCAGTTTCAAGGGACCTGCAACGATCATCTAGTCCAACTTGTGTCATGGTTTCAGTTAAAATATGACAAACTGCCTGACCAATTCAGGGCTGACCAAGATAAAGCGTGTGACCAAGTTAGAGCATGTTCTTCTTTGTTCTTGTATCTTTCCTCCTGCTTTGCACTTCAGCCTCATCACTTCAGCCTCTTTCTCCCCCTGTCCTCCTAGGATGCAAAGACTGCTCCTGCCATGAGATCTGTGCTACATGTATTGTTTCGCCCATGTGAAGCCTAAATGGGTGAAGACACTTGCCTTACCCTCCTCTAAGTATGAAATCATCTCTGTAGGAGTAGCTGTCAAAACACAGGCTTGCTACTAAAGTGACTTCTCAGAGAGTAAGAGTTTTTTCCTCTTAATATAATTATTGAAAAGGAGCTATGCAAGCATTCAAAAATTGCTATCTGCTGTGGCTATTCGACAACCTACAGGAAAGGAGGGGTGGCCCATCTCTGTGTGCAACTTGCTCAGAGCTTGTGCTATCGTTAAAGACATATGCCTTCTTCTTAGTCGGTCACCTTGCTGCTGGCCCTGCCTTAGAAAGTTGTCAGGAGGCCTTCGGAGAGTACTAGGTGTAAGGATTAAAATGAGGTGATGATATCTTTTCTCCTCTCAGCCCAATAAATATTCAGAAAAAGAGATTCCCTCATTTAGCTGTTTATTGGCTTGATTTGTTAAAGTAATAAAAATCTGGTTTGGCTTATTAAGAATCGAAGAAAAGCTTATAAAGATTTGTAAGAGTTGGAACTTTGAACTTCTGTTTAGGTAAAATTGGAAACCAGTAAGGGCTGAAGAATCTGAGAGTGTCAACACAATGGAGGAATTATTCTGGCAAACAGAAGTCTGTGTACCCAATTCTTTCAGTGTGTTTATTTATTGCTGATATTCTTGTGCAGTAAAGTAGTTTCATATCGCTGCTGCCTAGTCATTTTTCTTCAGGAATGTATGAATCAGAATGACTTTTGCTGAACCATTTAAATGGGTGATTGCTACAGAGTATTGCTAGGGGTCTGCATTGCAGTGGGATACTGTGAGCATTATGGTATGTTACGGTATGCAATAATAATACATGGACTCTTTTCCCCTTGACCTATTTGCTTTTAATGAAAATAATTAAAATACAGATGATACAGTTGAGGTTATATCCTACTTGGCAAGTGTAAGAGCCTTGGAGTAGCACTGAGGTATTGGTAACTGATGACTTTAATGTGCTGTACTAGAAGTAGTACACCAATGATTTTGTTTTTCATTTGTTTTGTGCGGGACAACTAGTCACTTAACCAGTCCATTGCTGCTTATGTTGATTGAGCAGTTTGATATGACTTTTCCTTTTATCAGTCTCCTTGAGCTGATAAACAGGCTTCTTTGCAATAAAGGAAGGATTCCTGCTTTATTGTAGTGACTAATTCTCTGTCTTTGGAGTTGGCAGCAACTCCTTCATGCTAGGAAATGAAATAGACAGAAATCCCTAGGGCATCCTACAGCATGTCTACAACTGGCGACATTAAAAGTTCTGCTTCCAAAAGATGGGATGTCATCTCATCCCATAGGAATCTTGTACACAGGAGGCTTTGGTGCCTTTTCAGAAGATGTGAAAAAAAAAGATACTGAATGATGTAAAAAAATCCAGTTTTGAGAAATATTTATATGGGTAGTGGCTGGAACACTGTCCCACCTCCCAAGCCTTTCCAGCCACCCATCAACTTCTTTGTGCACCTCTGTGTTTATGACCTCCTCTTTATTTCTGTCTTGTTCCAGCTTTTGACAAAAATCCACAAAATGATTGTAGGTGGACAGGTTGTAAGCAACAGATACTTCTTGTTCACTGTTTTCCTGTCCCTATTTTTTTCTTCCGCATTTAATCTTGATAAATATTCCCTTCCTTTCACAGTAAACCTACGGATAAGTAACCAACCTGGTGATGAGGTTGTCATCATGTTCCTCATTTCAGTCCAACTCTCACTTATCACTTTTTGGTCAGTGAAGAATTTTCTCATCTCTGTCGATACAACAACAGCTTGTAACAGTAGTTTCTCATTTCCAGTGGAAAGCCATGGGTTCCCACTGGGAACATAATTATTTACTAAGATAAGAAGGCACCAGTCCCTGCCCTAAGGAATGCACAATCTAAGCTAATGCCGGGGCTGGGATCACTAGTGATGAGTGTTTGGGGCTGAGAAGGAAGTTGAAATAACAGTAAATAGCATGGAGACTAGCACACAGGTTTGTGTCTGCCCATCTCGTCATCTGGAACTGTCACTGGCTAGAGTTACAGAAGAAATGAGAGTTGATTGAGGGTGTAGGGTGTAGGATTTGGGATTCATTGATCTAGGGGAGATCTGTGTTTAGGCAGAGTTTAAGGAAGCTTGGAAATGCTTGGGTGGCATCACACATCAGATCACAGGTCTGCTTCAGCCTGTTTCTAATTCCTTTACTACATGCAAGTGGAACTCTGGATAACCTTCTTCTTGTTTGCACACACATCTGAGTGTTCAGAAAAAACAATCCTGCTGAGCTCTTAGATTTGATTATACAATGGACTGTTATTTCTGTAAGGTGGTTGAGTATTGTGGGTGAAATATACCTCTGTCCTAAAGACAAAGCCTGTGAACTGCTGAAGACCCAGGAAAGATCTCAGGGTAGGGATTGACAGCTAAAGGAGAGCCTGGGCCTTCTGCTGACTTTCTGCATGGGGTAAATTTCAACATGTGCAAAAAATTGTAGTCTTTGATCCATTTCAGTTATGTTGCCTTTCTGTTTGGCCGAGCATCTTCTCTTGCTTTGTTTTTGTTTTTGGGTTTTATTTAATACTGAAATTGATTTTTTTTTCTTTTCGCATGCATAGCATTTTGTTGTTTTCTAAACAAAGAAGTCCTAACCTTTCCTTTCCTTTAGACCTTGGCATTGGAAATGTCTATGTCCTTTTCTAAAGGATTTATTTTTCTGTTGCATCTTTTGCCAAGGTAGAAAGAACAAATCTGAATACAATCTACCTAGGAGGGGTGAAACCTGAGGCATATGCTACAACAGTCCTCTGAAACACTTGCTGCTGACCACTGGGAGATACAGAGTACGTCAGGTATGATCCAGTGTGGCAATTGCCATGTTCCTATAGAACTTTCAGATTTAAAGCTTTCTTTGCCTGCCTTCAGGGATCTATTTCTAAGTGCAGTTGGACAAATGAATAAATACAAATTACTTGACTCTCCCTTTCTCCTGTAATGGACTGCTTCTGATTTCAGCACATAAAAAGATTTATGGAACATCACAGAGAGCCACACAGGTTAATTGTAGATAGTGTCTTCAACAGATTTTTCACGAGCTTCTTGTTTTGCCAGTCTGCGAAATGTCACCTGAACACAGAGTGTTTCTGCTCTTTGACTCAATGACCATGAAGGTAGAAACACAAATAAAAAGTAGGAAAATAATGAATAAGTGTGGAAAATATAAATATGAAAAGTCTTAATGGATGCAAATATCTGTGAATATTTTAGGGCTGTAGGCGCTAAGAGATGCGTTTTTTAGCTGACTGAATTTGAATAAAGATTTGAAAGCAACTGTGTTTCTTAGTGAATAGCTAGCTCATCCCTGTAACCTTTTGGGGAAAAAGAGATGAAGCAAAACAAAGGGCCTCCTCAAGTGAGGTTTTGTGTCAGCTTTAGCTGATTTTAAGAGGCTTTTGAGCAGCGCATATTGGCATCATGCAGTAAGAGAAAGCCAGACATATGTGCTTTGGAACATATGTCTCAGATCTGAAGAGAGTTGCCCTACACCATAAGTCATATCCTGGCAGAAATCAGAATGAAAGCTAGAAATAAACAATTTCAGAAGGAAAAAAATGGTGCATCAGAAGTTAAACTTATGTATCAGTAGCCAAGTTTAAAACTACTTAATGAGTGATGACTCAGGTTTTTACCTGTGATGTGCCTTAGGAAAGCTGGAATCTTATAGAAGTAATTTCTTTAATGGAAGAAAGATGGTGCTGTTATAAAATGTGACAGATAACAATATCTTGGGGGGGGAGAAAGAGTGTGCAACCAAATTATGTGACTTTGCATAAGAAATTGCTGGCTCACATTATGAATTCATAAATACAAAGTTGCAGGGGGGCTACCTCATTAAATCAAATAAAAGCAGTGGGGGGGGGAAAGAAAAGCATTGAGAATCACTTTCCCTCCTTCAGACCCATGGGAAAAACAGAACCATGTGAGGTGGAACACATTCTGCATTCTAGTTTTTGCTTCCTTTACGTGTGTGTTAATAATTTAAATAATTTTGAATGCATAAAGCCAAAATTTCAGTATTAGACAAAGCTGGCAAATAATTTATCAACTGCAGAACAAATAGTTGCCTTTAACTGAAAGGAATCTTTTTGCATTCTGTAACAATAACCCAGCCACTGGGGCTGATAATAAAATTATGTGACTTCTTTAAGCCAGTTCTCTAGAATAATCTAATGTTCTGATATTTACATTATTAGTTTGTTTATTCTCACAATTCATTTTGATTTAATTGACTGAAAACTACCTAGCTAGCTCTTTTCCTCCTTCCGTCTTAACTGCTGTACTGATTGGCATCTCTGTTTTAATATATGTGCGTATATGCACACATGCAAGGACACATCGCTGTATTCCCATCTCAATACACCTTTTACTTTCCTAGTATAACTTGTCTTACTTTATAACATGGGATTGTAAGCTCCTGCTTTACTGTGGATTACACTGTGCGACCCTAATAACACTGGCAAATGGAACTCAGTGAGACTACTTGTATTCAGTGAGACTGCTTACCAACTTATTAACACTAAGCATGTGCACAAATCATCACAAGACTTAGCAACAACAACAACAAAAACCTCACAAGAAAGAAAGGAAGTGAGAGGAAAAATGGATGTTTAAACATCAATTATGCAGCTGCATAAATGATTTGTTGGAAGAAGGAGCTGATCGTCACCCACGGCTATAGCGGTTAAAATTTGCAAAAAAAATTGCAATTTTTTCCTGACAGTAAAGTTTGGATTTTTAAATTTTTATTATTTTATTTTTCTTTCTGCCATGGATTTCATTGTGCTAGTGGCAGGTTGCTTGTGGAAGGACAGGTTGAACTTTGCAGGACCCTGAAGACCTGTCCGCCACTGAACACTGCCGCAGTCCAGACAGTATCAGTCCAAGCCTACCCTCATGCCTGTTTAACGCTGAACTGGAGGGTTAACCTCTTAGCATCTCCTTCCTGTGCCCCAGTTTGTGGGCAGTTTTGTGCCCAACTTGTGTGTTGAGATTGTAAGAAGGATGCCCATTCCACCGATTTGTCTTCTGCTACTGCTTTTTATACCTGCAGATAGGAGCTTACACCCACTAGCATCTGGGTTGAGGCCACCAAATCTGATCATCATTACAAGTCATTGGATTGCTTCTTCATCACTACCATAGAGTTAAAAGCTTCATTCTCCTCTAAGGCAAGAGCGAGTCGCAGTTTAGTTTGATTCTTTGCTGCCTCTCATACATGCATGGGAAAGGTGGAAGATGTAAATGACAGAAAGGTTAATGACTGAGGACAGATGATCTTTTAAAGCTTTCAGCTATTAGTCTGCTTTCAAACTTTCTATCGTGCTTCAGATAAATCATTCAGGGCTTTTTTTAGCTGCAGTCACAAGAGCAGGGCTGCTTTTGTGATGCTTGCTGACTCCCGTGTAAAAACTCCAGGCATTTCTGTGGACATGTATTCCTCTTGTGTTTGTTCTCTCTAGAATGATGTTTTTCCAACTGGGCAGTAGAGGATATCAAAGGGAGCTTAGGCCCAATGTTATGTCAGGCTGGCAGCCAGTTGAGTGATGCCAGAATTTCAGTGCCTGTGAGATGGATGGCAAATTGCTGACCCTTTTCTGAAATGGCACTGGCAATAGCAGAAGGACCAGACATGGCTACACGTCTCTTTTAACAAAGCAGCAGGACCTAAGGTGGATGGAGCCCAAAGGCACTGTTACAGCCAGCTTGCTCTTATTGCAATTTGCCACGAGGTTGGATGTCTTTCAGGGTAAGCTTCTTTCCAGACTAACAGCAGTCAGGCAACAGGCTGCAGAAACTGTGCTGGAAAAAAAGAACGAAACAGAAACAGTGTCATAGGGAGGCTTGTGTAGCAGCAGAATGGGGTTCAATGACATTTTTCAGGGGATGCTCTAAAAGATATGTGTGCCTTCACTTCCTCATAAGAAGGTTCATGCTATGGCAGTGAGGGGTGGTTGAAGTTACAGTAACTACAAAAATGATGTATGAAATCCTGATTGTAGCTGGATGTTTCTGCAGTTGCATGGGCGCTGCTCCTGGTGATGCTGTGGAAGTGAGATACAATGAAGAAATTGATCAACAGGCCCAAGAGACACATGGACACCTTCAAAAGTCAACATACAAGCCTGGCATCATAGTGCTTGTCCAAATGTTTCCTTCTGTTATCCTCTTTCTCAGACCATATTTATTTTCCCTATACATTTCACCTGCAGACTTTCTCAAAATTTATATTCTTCCAAATCATTCCTTATTTGTTAATCTTGCCATCTTGGGACTTTTACTTGCTGTTAGCAATGTGAATTGTGTATTATGTTGATTTATTTGTAGTCTTGACATTGGAAGAATAACTATAAAGATTAACATAGCAACATGGGAGAGTCATCTATGGCAGATCTCTGTGGTGGTACAAAACCAGAGCCCAGCTTTTTGCTCAAAAATATGTAATTTGTGTGTTTATTGTTTGTCTTCTCTTAGTAGTTAGCTAGTGGTTAACATATCAACACTTGTAAGCCAAATACATTGTGGTTAAAATATATAATTCCTTCTCCCTCCTTCATTATTACTTTCTTTTAAATAATAAGGTTCCAACTCAGGCATGCTGGCTGATTCATACTTAAAATTTCAGTACAGATAAAGATTAAAAAATAACTGAGGAAATAATTCCAAACTAAGTGATGGAATGCTACGTGAATCTTGGGCAAAGGAATGTCCTACATCCTTCAGAAATAATCACACTACCTGTGTAAATGACTGATGAGAGTTTGGATGTTGTTTCTAAAGAGTGGACCACAGTAGCCTCCAGGACCCAGAAAAGTTTGCAAGCAGTTGAATATTCGTAAGGAACTTGATTGTTCTGCTGAACAGATGTAGTGGTGTAGCTGTCTAAAAGCCAATGGCTTTAGAGTCCATGCCACACAATGACTTTTACATTTTTGTGCTAGTCTAGTCTGCATACACATGGTTCCCTGAGGCTGTGACATATAAGTGCAGATTTTGCTGAGTTTTAAGAAGGAAGTTCGGACTGGAGGTTTGTTTTCCTTTTCTATCATAAATTTCAAAACTTAGCAGAGACATACAGCATAAAATAAATCTACCATGAAGATGGCCAGAGTGCAAAGACTCCTGTAGAAAACACTAAAGATTGGAGTGTAACTGTTATGCACAGGAGTCAGAAGAGCACGTCAGGATTTCACCACAGCAACACAAGATAATTAATAGACCATATATGTAAATTAAAATGTTGTTAATATATATAGTGAAACACCATTTTGGATTTGTCAGCCTACGTGGAAAGGAAGACATTTGCTCATAACACAACCAAGACCTCCTCTCAACAAACCTGTTTTATTCCTCCAGAGACAGAGATTACTGGCGTATCCCAACGGAGGTGTCACTTCTTCAGAACTGAGAATAAACAAGGTTTATAGAACAACATATTTAGAGCAATATGTTACTAATACTCTGCTATATTCTCAGAATACATGCACAGAACACCTTTGAGTGCACTAGGATGCAAATGAAATGAATAAGTGATGAGAAGGCTGCCCTTCGAAACTCCTGTTGTTAATTTGGCAACTGTTCTAGATCAGCTTGAATCATATGCAATTAGATGAAGTTACCTTCTCTGCACAAAAGGAGCAGCTGACCTCAGTCTCGAACTAAGACCTAACTCCAGCCTCCTAAGATGCCAGTTTTCAGGTGTATTCTTCTGCTCTGACTTTTTAACTGCTACAGCAGTTCAGTATGGGAATACCCAGTCTACTGTCCCAATCAGTTTACTTTTTAAATGGAGACAAAATAAAACAGGCAATAGAAGTGATATTCTTGCTGTGACCAGGCAGACATGTAGTCCACATCATCAGTAGCACTGGGATTTCTGAACTGTGCCTCAGCTGCAGGTGTTATGCTGATTATTTTTCTATAGCTAAAGAACAATGTGTTTCAATAATTTTTCTTTTCTCTATCTAATGGCAAATGAGAAAATACCCACAATAATTTTGTAATTATTGAAGTAGAAGTTAAGGAAGCACTAAAGCATGGTATCTTAGAGTGAGAATACCACTCTAGGTGTTTGAGTAATATAACATTAAATATTAACTTAGAGTCATGTTACAGGATCAGTAGCCCCATTGAGGTGCATCTACACCAATGCACACAGCATGGGCAGCAAGCAGCAGGAGCTGGAAGCCATTGTGCAGTGGGAAAACTATGATATAGTTGCAATCATGAAAACATGGTGGGATGGCTCACACAACTGGAGTGCTGCAATGGATGGCTATAAACTCTTCAGAAGGGATAGGCAAGGAAGGAGAGATGGTGGGGTAGCCCTGTATGTTAGGGAGTGTTTTGACTGTCTAGAGCTTGATGATGGTGACAACAGGGTTGACTGTTTATGGGTAAGAATCAGGGGGAAGGCCAACGAGGCATGCTGGGAGTCTGTTACAGACCAGCCAACAGGGTGAAGAGGCAGATGAAATATTCTGTAAGCAGCCGGGAGAAATCTCACAATTGCGTTGTTCTCGTGGGGGATTTCAATTTACCAGATATCTGCTGGAAATACAATACAGCAGAGAGGAGACTGTCCAGGAGGTTCCTGGAGTGTGTGGAAGATAACTTCCTGACACAGCTGGCGAGTGAGCCAACTAGGGAAGGTGGCCTGCTGGACCTGTTATTTGTGAACAGGGAGGGACTTGTGGGTGATGTGATGGTTGGAGGCTGTTTTGGGCACAGTGATCATGAAATCGTAGTTTTCAGTTCTTGGAGAATTAAGGAGGGAGGTTAGCCGAGCTACTACCTTGGACTTTGGGAGGGCAGACTTTGGCCTGTTTAGGAGACTGGTTGACGAAGTCCCTTTGGAGACAGTTCTGAAGGGCAAAGGAGTACAGGAAGGCTGGAAATTCTTCAAGAAGGAAGTCTTAAAGGCACAAGTGCAGGCTGTCCTCGTGTGTTGTAAAGTGAGCCAGTGGGGAAGAAGACCAGCCTGGCTGAACAGAGAGTAACAGGCGATAGGACAAGAGGAAAAGGTCTCAAGTTGTGCCAGGGGAGGTTTATATTGGAAATTGGGAAAAATTTCTTCACCAAAAGGGTTATCAAGCACTGGAACAGGCTACCAAGGGAAGTGGTGGAATCGCCATTCCTGGAGGTATTTAAAAGTCATGTATATGTGGTGCTGAGGGACATGGTTTAGAGGTGGACTTGGCAGTGTTAGTTTTACGGTTGGACTCGATGATCTTAAAGGTCTGTTCCAACCTAAATGATTCTGTGATTCTCTGATTCTGTGACTAAATATAAAATGGCTGAGCAATGATTTTTTTTTTTTTTTGTGAATGTCCTTTGACACTGAAAAAGCAACAGGAGACTAGAAAACATTGTGTATATTTACATCACATGGAGGGAAGAGTCTGGGAAAGATGGTGAAAATTAAGTTCATTAAATCCAACAACACTCTTAAGACATTTTTGTGATAATGTTCACAGGGAGTTGAAAGCTGTATTTGGAGAATGAATGTTATAAGAATGAGTCATCATGAGTTTGGGAAGAAGAAATTATGACAAATAATTCTGATTACATTTTTAAATGGAATAATGATTGGCTTACATAGAGGGAAACCTGGTAGACATTTTATAGATGGATTTTCAGGAAAGCTTTCAACAAGGTTTCACATGATGGATTACTGCATAAAGCCTTCTAAATATGGATTAGGTGATGAATGCTTAAGATGGCTAAGGAATTGCTTAGAAGATAAAACTGGAGGAATTAAAAGTGCATTTTGTTCACCAAATCTGGGATCTTATGGGAGTCATTCTAGTGGCTTCAGCAGGACTTATATCAGGACAGTCATGTGAAGCAGAGGCAGACAGGACGCTTCGCTGATGGCTGTTTGCCTTCATATTGATAATTTAGATGGTGCTGTAATACAGGAGGGAGATATTTTCAAATAGCTGACATGGGCTGTTTTAATACCACGTGGTGGATTATAATTCAAGGGGGTCTGAAGCAGATCTGGACACACTGGTACTTCCACGTTGTGCAGGGCAATGCTGTGCAGAGGTACCAGCGTGGATCTCCAGAGGGGTTCAGAGCTCCAGTTCGATGTGACTCACAGGCTACTGAGCTGGTGAGCTCAGTGTGGAACCACAGTGACAGAGCTGTACGTTGTTGGGCTCTGGACTTACCTGGTGGTCAGCTAATTTGTATGTTGTGTCCTCAGCATGCTGCATCGCCTTTTGCAGAATTGCCTTGCTGGGTGAGCTGAGTGATCTCAGGGGGAGAATTTGCAGGTTAACAGGCCAGATCCATGTCAGGTGTCAAATGATGACACCTTTCAATGGAACGGTACTTTTTTATCGGTCCTTGCCAAGAGCACACAGAGGGGGAATAGCTTATGTCAGCAAATGAACTAATATGAGAGAACCAGGAATCTGAATCTGTTATAAATGGGCAATTCACATAGGGGCTGTAGGACTGTATTTTAAGAAATTTGTATTGCTCTCCATTTAAAGTTTAGGCCAGAAGGCTGTATCTCTGCTTCTTCAATTAGATCTCTCTGGGAAAAGTTGTTCTACTTTGAGTCTTGGGCTGGCATGCAGAAGAAAGATGAATACTTTAAAACACTATATCTAAAGCTCACCAGAATAGATCATTACCTTCCAATACAGCTAAGGGAACTAATTCGTAGGGAACTGAAATAATTTGCCCCACAGGTCCACTGCAGAGTTGGGAACAGAATTTATGTCTGATAAAGCCTGGTACAATGCCCCATTCACTACTCTAATTAGAAAATTATATCCATTTAAGAATGATGAATGATACAGACTTGAAGGTAATAATAGAATTATGCACATTTGGCATATAACGCTATCTTCAGAATGCAACCGAGCTTGTGAGAACTGGTGTGGCTTTGATTTGCAAGAAGAAACTTAAGTGATGGCACAGTGTATTTGAGCTACCTAAGAACTGGTGCAAATCTTGAAGTTTTGAAGATATCTGAAAGAAACAAATTAAATTATCACTCTAATATATTCCACAGTTCTTACAGACATAGAGGAAGAAACTATCCTTGCCCTTCTGAACTTATATTTTGAAATGCTGCAAAATTCAAGCAAAGTTGCTGGGAGTGTCAAAATTCCTGTGGTTTTCCTTATGTAGTTCTCAGCACATTGGCATGGCGTGGGACTTATACATGCTTTGAAAAGAGTTAATTTTACCTGAAAGGTGTCCTGGTTAATCATCTTGTTTGTCTTGTTCAGTTATTTCTTTAAAGGTATTGGGTAGTTTAGAGATAGTTTTCATCTGAAAGCATGTTTCAGTCTCTTAAAATACTTCATGTTTAGGACAGATGTTTTGGAAATCTGAAATCTAGAATTTCCTAAAATACAAAACAAGGATTGGTGGGAGTAGAGATGGGTGGGGAATGGGCAGGTAGGCACCATAAGAGTTCAGAAAGATTTAGGGAGAAATTTGTCCATAACATCAATGTACACTAATTTAGATCCAAAGTAGTGGGGAATGGAAACAACTAAGGCTATTTACAGAGAAAATTAACTGGGAAATATTGACATAGCACATTATAATGAAGAGTCACTTTATTTCCCTCTTGTATCAAGAGTGGCAACACTGCACATAGTTTTGGTGAACAGAGTCAGTTTGTTTGATTTAAAGAGCAAAGACTTGAGTCTGTAAATACAAAGCTCCAGATTTTATATCCTCATAGAACACTCGACTGTTTAATATATAGATCCAAACCCCACAAATGCCTTCTAACATAAATCCTACTTTGACTTAGCTCGTACATCTTTTCAGGGATTGATGATGATAGAAAGATGCCTTTCAGATGGAGGAACAAGATTGCACCAGCTTCATTCCAATGATATCCAAACTGGTCATGAGTTAAGGAAAAAATACTTTAACTGTAGGAATGGTCAAGCACTGGATGAAGTGCCCAGAAGGATTGTGTGATCTTCATCCTCAGAGATTTTCAAAACTAATCTGGTCAAGGCCCTAAGCAACCTGATCTAGCTTTCAAGATAGTCCTGCTTTGATAAAGAGGTCTCTTCTAACATTAATCTTTCTGTGATTGTGTGACATTTGGATTTTTTTTTTTTTTGGAAACATCAACATCTTTGATTCAGTTAAGAAAACGATGGTAAAACATTTGTAGGGTAATTTGGACTGACAAATTTGCTCAGGCTTGTACATTTAAAAAAAAGTTTGAAGTATTTCTTGGCTTTTGGGGGACAGTAACCATCTTTAAGTTCTCTTTTAGTTTGATGTTGAAGGGTTATGAGTTATGATATGATTAGTAAATAGTCAAACCTACCTTTTAAAGCTTTGAGCTAATTGAACATTTGCTTTGCATGTGATGACTTTCAGTAGAAAGATTGTAATGTCATTTCCTTGCAGTAGTGAAGCTCTGAGCTGAGCCATAGATCCTGCTACCCCCAGCAAAAAACTGGTAATGATGTGAATGAGAGATCTGAATAATGAACTGGCAATGAAGACATAATATCCCACAGCCAATGGCCTATCTCCCACAATGTGTTCCTCTGCAATGGGTAAGGCTGTACATATTTCAATTTCTACTTTAAAATGCTCATTCCCTATTTTCTCATCTTTCTCCTTCTCAAAAGTCTTACCCAATAATCTCAAAATCATTTTTGAATAATTGCATCAATTTAAAGGAGATGAACACTGATCATCAAATAGCAAAAATGGAGTTTTTCAAGTCAAATGGCTATAGAATTGTCTATAAGACTCCAATGTTTGAATCCCCACAGACATGAACTTTAATAGAATCTCTTGCCAAATTGCAGTTGTGATGAAAGTTTTAAAAGATACTCAATTTTCACCAGCTAGCAATAAATATAGTGCAACACTGTATGTTGACCTTGCAAAGGCATCTGATAGAACAGATTGTAGTCAGCTGTAGGGATTTACTTGAAAACTGTAGCAAACTAGATGTGGCAGAGGCAATGCTATAGCATATACTCCCTTCTCTAGATTTTGAACAGATTGAAAGGGAATACAGTCAACATTCAAATGTTTCTTTATTGTCATGCATATTAAAAGCTCAGGGTAAAACTTTGCATTTTTATTCCTGCCTGTGTATATAGATAGTGTCATTCTCCATCCAAATGTGCAATATGAAAACTTCTCTGCATCAGTCTTTTTGAAATAATTGCTTTAATTTGGGGCTGTGGCTGAAAGCGAACACAAGGTTGGTGTCATCTCCTAGCAGTCACTTTTTCAACAATTTCCTTTCTTCCAGCTTGACAAATAACAAATGCTTGGTGGTAACTTTAAATTTAAAATTCATTGCCAACCAGCTGATAAGAAACATATCAAATATTGGATTTCACTGTATAATTGAGCATATCCAGAAGAACAAAGAAGATTCCAGTGACTTTCATTTGTTGTATTACCTTGGTTATCAAATTTCCCACTAATCAAAACTTTCATTTCTGTCATGTCCCTCACAGCTTTACCTATCATATTTATTTATCATACACCTCTGTTTATCAAAGTTCTGTTTATAACATCTCTCATGCAGAGGAATGATAGTCTGCATACACAAATGCAGCTGGTATTTGGGATTTTGACTTGCAGTCCTGTGTTTTTTAAGCCAAGTTTTAAAGGATAAAGGAAAATTGCCATTGTCTGTGAACATGAGAACAAAATGCCTTTGCTTACTCTGAGAGATTATGAGCAACGATGGAAGAGATTGTAATGCAGCGTGCTTAGAAATCTCATTTGGTGGGTGCTAGAGGGCTAAGAGATGCATGGAGGAATTTGATCGGCCCCATAGAATAGATGCTGAATTTGGAAACCAAATTTGGGACTTGATTTTTAGAATGACTGTATGTCATTTGTAGGATTAACGACATCTTTGTCATCTTTGTCTCTTCCTTTTGTTTCTCTAGCTCTCATGTCTTGTGCTTTCATACATCTCAGGACACTCTCGCTAGTCCCTGCCCAGTCTCAAATGTGGCTCACAGGAGAGTATCCACCGTAGTTGCCACCAAGGTAACTTGGTTTTGATTCCTGTGGTTTTATGGGCAATGACCTAATAAGGGCTTCATAAAAAGAGTTTAGTTTTAGCAGTAGAAACAAGACAATTAAGGGAAAAGTATCTAAAAGCAAAAATTGGTACACATATTTGTCTTGCCTTGGTTTACTTCAGGAGGCCAACTGAAGGCCACATCATATAAGCTTTTAATTCTCACTTTGTGTCTCCAGAATCTATGTGCCCCCCTGCAGCAGAGCTTGCCCTTTCAGTCTTCTCAGGTCTTTTGATTCTCCTTCTTCCTCTGCACTGTCACACCTGAATGTACAAACACAGCCAAGGACTGAATCGTTCTTAGGAAAAACAGCCTGTCATCTGCTTGGGATCTCTGTTCACTCCACACCATATGACTCTAGGCTCCATACAGTAGAGCAAAACACATCATTTTGGCCAAAACCAGCTTTACGTACAGAAAGCAGGTGGGTACACACAGCGATGACATCAGAAGGTGGCATTGAGGTGGTACTGCTGAGCACAACATGCAGTGTGGGATTCATATTGAAAGAGTTCAAATACTAGTTATTAAACAGTTCAGTCGTCTTTCTAAAGTCTGTGTTGGATTAGAAGTGGTCAACAACTATTCGTTAATGGAATGGCTCATTTTCTGTCGGTTCTCTATACTGGGATTTGGACTTTCAAATAAAAATTAGGTTCCTGAAGGCAGTGAAAATAAATGAGAAATAAACGCCTTGTTTCTTTGGCCCCTTTGAATATGTGGCTGTAAGTTCATTA
>VYXH01001525.1:10089-24249 GCA_013397275.1 Burhinus bistriatus | reverse complement strand
TAGCATCTTGTTTTAATAATTCCAGATAATTCTGAAACAATTCAAAAACCTCTAAATCTGAAGCATAAAATTCATAACGGACATATGAGTTGCTGAGAATAATAATAGTAAAAAAAAAAAAATTCCTAATTTTGACCTATATTGAAGCTTGCATATTTAGAGGTATTTGATGATAACAAACCCAGAATTTTTGCATGTAGCAGATTATTTCAGAGGGAAAAAAGAATTTTTTTGTGAATATGCTTACATAGAGAAACAAAGAGTAATATAGTAGCCTATTCCTGTAAACAGGCAAGCTGAAACATTGGAGCCCCACCAAACTTTACTGCAGGTAAAAAAACCTTTTTATTAAACAAAGCACTTTGCCAATTCAAATAAGAAAACTTTAAGCTATTTCCGTCTAAAACTGTGGTTTAAGCTTCAGCAGTCAGAAATGCCAATCTGTCAGGAGGTGTTTTACATACGTATTGCAACATTCCAGTGACTGGTAGTGTTTCTTTTTCATATCATTGCTAGACTCATATTAAAAATAAACATTACTTGGTTCTAATGAAAGCATTTATAATGGAATTGTTGAGATACTTTGACAGTTTCTTTTGGTAGTCTGGGTAGAAATGTCAGAAATTGGAAGATTAGTGTGCATGTTTGTTTGTTTCNACTATTTGTTCCTAGAGAGAGGAGGGGAGGGGAGGGCAGGGAGGGAGACCAAGGAGCTCCCACTGGCCTTTTAAGTATGTGAGGAACAGGAGTAGTTTAGCATCCTTAGAGATGGATTTGATGTTTGATTTCACTCTACTCTACTAGGGTGAACTGACAGGTTAATTTTATGTAATTACTGTTTAGTTTTTAGCAAGAAAGTTCACTTTGATTATATCAGATGCTGCTCAGGGTAATTTTTCACAGCAATTCTTGTGAGGTTTTTCCCTATCTTATTCTTTGTTAAAGTCAGTTAATATTTTTTTAGGCTGTTTTTGTGATCCTTCAATTTTTATCTTTGTTAGGTTCGTTTGTTGAGGGCTCACAAGCCAAGCCTTAGTAGAGGAGAGCATCCTGCTACTGACTATAAACAATGTTACAAGGGTGGTTTTTTTTTTCTTTGAAGGTTGGAATCTGCTGAATCCTTTTGTCCTTCACAAAAATACTAAAGAATGTTACCAGTATAAAATGTTCCTCTCCCGATCTGGAACATCAACAGAAGAATTGACTCTCAAAAGCTGATATTCATAGCTTGAAACACCATGAGAGGGTCAGTTTTACATGATAACTAATTGTTAGAGAAATAAGAGAGCTGGATTCTAGTACCTGCTCTGCAGTCTCAATCAATAGATTATTGTGTGAAAGATAACCTCCTGCCTCTTCCTTCCTGCTAAGCATAGCATGGATGTTGGTGCCTCTTAATTATATACAGACTTAGCCCAAGTGAAAGCACTTAGACTGCAGCACATAGCTGGCTGGCTAGGGTTTTGGTGAATAGTCCTGTTCATATGAAATTTAGGCTCCTAATGGTAATGTAAAATTTCGGGATTTGTTGATGTTTCGGTCCGTGCTCTAATATTTTCTTTAAGGGAGAAAGAAGAGTTTATACATTTCTGCGTTTGCTTTAGCTGGTGCAAGTTGGAGGAGTCCTGACTTTGCAGCTGTGGTCAGAGGATGGGAAGGAATGTCTTGTCTTTCCTCTGGCACCAGGAGTTGTGTAGCTGGGAGATGAGCAAGTTCAGCTAACTGATCCATGCAAAATCTACTTCAGCCAGGGAAACCAGGATCGTAACAGCCCCAACATGTATCAGCTTCACTTTTATAGAACTGGACATAATTTTCTGCAATTTTTTTCTTTTTTTGTAACTTAAAAAACAAAAATAAAGCATGAAATTATGTAAAAAGCATAAGCAGTATTATTTTATAAGCCTTTTAAGTGAACCCTTTTTGACAAGTTTCATTGTGTTTCTCATAGGATATCACTGCTTTAACTGGTGTTCCAGATGAGCACATCAAAACCAGAAAAGTTCACATTTTTGTTCCGGCACGTAATGCAATGCAGGCAGGAGTTAACAATACAAAGAAATGGAAGATGGAATTTGATAACAGGGAGCGCTGGGAGAACCCTTTAATGGGCTGGGCATCTACGTGAGTAGTTACTGAATTTGTAAATACTTTTCTTCTACATTTGGCTCTTACTAGTCATGTGAATTTTAAGTTTGAAATGTCTTTTCTACCTGTAAATCGGCTTGTGTTTTAACAGTACTTACAGTAAGTGGTTGGGCTTGTTAGTCATATGAATAATGAGCTGTTATGTTTAAAAGCAGATTTTAGCTCACAACATCATCTGGAAGAGTTTGAAAAAAGTGCTAACAATCAGAAATTTCATTGATTACATTTGTGGTGGTGTTACTGTATGGCAGCATCAGGGAAAGAACGATATTAGTTACCTGAAGCAGTAAATGCTTCTGAGCTCTCAGTTGCATCTTTTAAATTTAGTTAAACATAAAATAACAACACTTAGCTTCTGGATTTTTTTTTTTTCCCCACAAAATTAATTATAAATATCCTGAAGACCTGAAATAAGGAGCAATAATTAATTAAAAACAAAAAACAAACAAACAAAAAAACCAAACAGACCTATTTAAAATATTACACTGCTTGTTTCAATGTTGCTAATATTAGTGGTAAAAACTCTTAAATACGCCAAAATCCAGAAAAGAACTAATCTGAGGTAAATGTGCTATAATTTGGAGATGTAAGTATAACTTGGATGCAGGTAATTTTTAATTCTTTTTTTCCATATATAAATATACTACTTTCATTTTACAGTGTGGTTAGAATTCCTTTAAGCTGTGAGGATTATGGCAGCAATTCTTCTGAAAATATTGTAATTTTGATTTGCAACTGTCTTGTTTGAGGCATATTGAGAAAAGTTAATTACTTTACATAAACAAAAATTAACCACTAGAGATTATTTTTCAAACTTCAAAAAGGATACAATGTGTATTGAAAATGTCTGGCTGCAATCATGTTAGCACTTACAATCAAAGAACACAGAATTCTATGAAAAAACACTTAAAAACTTAAATATGAAATAATTTGAGGACTCATTTTTTGAGATTTATTAACATTATACATCTGTTCATCAAATGATTTTTTTTCTTTTTTTTACTTATTTATAAAATAAATGTGTCCAGAAATATTAGTTCAAAATAAGTCTGAAATCAAGTCTTCCTGCTGTGTTGGTTTCCTATAAAAAATAGAGGAGGCTTACAGCTTGTAACATCTCGGTTGTACTGGTATTGCAAAGCATTAAGGAAGCCAAGCTTAACTATTGTTAGATGAGAAAAAATACTGAATACGAATGAAAATATTAATTGTATTAAAATAGTCTGTTAAAATACCTGTTTTAAAACTTTAAGCCTGTATATAACAGTGACCTCATCTTAGGCACGTCCTGGGGTTTTTCACCATTTCATCCTAATCATATTTAAATTGCTGTTTCAGAGGATAAGATCTCAATGATTTAATACATGTACGCCTAGGGTGACTTGACTACTGCAAGTAGCTGCTACATTTAGCAAGTAATGACCGTGGGCCTAAATTAATTAAGTGATAGACTGTTGACCAGCAGTACACCTTTCCTTCCTGTGTTGTGTGCCCCCAAAGTGTCTAGCCACTAAATTATGGTCTATTTATACCACTGCACAGTTTATAACACTGTAGCAGGTGCCAATAACCCCTGCTTTAGTTCAGGTTGAATTTAACTTTTCTTTGCTTTTTAGCTTGCTTTAACCTCCCCAGACAAATTATTTTCTGGGTGGGATTTTGCATGATCTCAGCCAAAACAATGGCTTTTAAACCTTTCTAACAGTTACAACCATTTGTGCTAAATAAACCACTTAGAAAAGTGAGCCATGATATTAAGATCTTACCTGTATATTAAATTGTCCTGGAGTGAGTTTATTGGGGGAATTTAAAAAGGAATGTCTGTTTTGAATGAATCCATCTCTGCATGTGTTTTTATTTTTGGGTAGGGAAAGGAATATATGCTGTGTAAGGAAGCTCCAGGTAGGGCAAAAGCAAGTGCTGTGTTGAGAACTGACACTGCTAGGTAAAGGGTTTTGTAAATTAGTTTGTACCTGTTCATATTTTAAGGAATTCTCGCAAAAACTATTAGTGGGCAGTCTGGTAATTTCAAATTATCATTCAACAACCGGAAATACCAAAGCCTTTCTTCTCTTCAGGTTTAATTTCTGCAAAGAACAGTTCTTAGAAGTTTTCCCATCTACTTTTGAAAAATATAATGGGATTAGGGGATTAGAGCCCTTTTCATCTGAACTCAATATACTTATTTACCTGTAGGTCTTTGCTATATTTTTGTCATTTTACAGTCTTATCTGCTTTTTTTGTTGCATTTGTTGCTTCTTGGATATAGTTTTTTTCAGTGAAAATTATCCAGTTGTAGATTGAAATAAAATGGACCCATGACTTTTTTTTTTTTTTTTATTAGGAGGTTTCATTACAGGAATGCATATGGATAGTTCTTGAGTACATCTTTTAATATAAAGCTGTAAACAAAGAAACATGGGAAATGCATCGTTTTCATTGTACAAGATCTCATAAGAGAACAAAATGCAGAATCTCAGTTTGCAGTGACTGGTAAAACAGCTTAGGGCAGGCATAGGAAATCCTGCAGCACTGCTATTGCTGCCACTATCAGGATGTCATGCTGGTCATCCTGAACTCCAGTTTGCTCACAGATTATCACAAACTTGAACACATGGATAGCTCATTGATGGAAAGAAATCAAAAAGCTGTATTTATATTGGATGAAAAATGATCCCACATGAAAACAGAACAAATCATTTCTGCACTGTCCCCATTTCCAAACTGCCTCTGTCCTGGAAGGGTTTCACCAAACGTGCAGTACTGAACAGGCACCGGTCCCTCACTACACTTCAGACTTAAACTTCTTTGTTGCTACTTAGTAGTGTTGAGAAGATTTTTCCCCAGTCATGGAAGAAAAGAACAATAAGGAAAAGTTGTTGCAATGTAGTGATGTATTTGAGTCACTTGATTTTCCACTGATCATGTCATAGACTAATTCTTAGTTCCTAATTCTCCTTACTGACTTTCTAAGAGAAATCTTTAAATGTCTTGAAGAGAGCCCATCTTAGTGGCTTGTGAAAGTGTAATTTTCGCCTTTATCTGGTTTTGTTTGGGGTTTTTTTATTGGGGAATATATTGGATATGTAGTGAACTCCATTTTTCCATTTGTACATCAGATAAAATTACATTGTTGTCTTTGCTGGAAGCTAGATTCCCCCTCTTCCCCTCCCCCTCTGCCAGTCACAGGCTTTGTCCTTTATTGTAGAGAGTTCAATGTATCTTTGGTTGCTTTTTCTCTTCATTTAACCTTCTAGCTTCAAAGAGACAACAATTGAGAGGCAGCTCCTTCAATGGTTGCAATTTGGTCTTGCCCGGTTGTCTCCTAGGCTTATGTGCAGTGTTGTCTCGGGGAAGCATTATCTAATTATTGTGCTGCTACAACCAGTATCTTATTTCTCTGAAAGTTTTGTAGATTAATTTTTAGAATGCTATTTCCCTTTCATCCTTTGTCATTGCTCTTAAATTGAGCTTTTATAGCAACAAATAAGGCAGTTTGGTTTTTTTAACTGAGATTTTATTTTGTTTCAAAAAGCTTTTTGCTGTTTGATTCCTTTCAGAAATGCAGTTGAGGAATAGCCGATAAACTAAAACTAACCACTGTGTATTTAGTTAGCGAGCAGTTTACGTTTCTGAGCTTCGTTTTCAGTGGTGGCCTGAGATCTGCTTGCTGTACTGGAATAATTTGTAGAGGTCATGTGACCTCAGCCAAAGCTGAACTTTTGAGGTTTTTTGCATACTTTTCAGTTTCTGATTAATTCCTTCTCTGCTCACTTTGATATTCTGCTCTTTTCTGTAGAAGATTGTTCTTCCCCAGCTGGTCTACAGACTCCTCATCTCTTTGAAATGTTCAAAATTACCTTAAGCCTCCTGATCTTCCAAAAAGACAGGGACTACATGGCTTTAAAAATTAAAAAGATTGTTGCAGAGTACTTATTATAACCTCAGCAGGTGGTTAGAGATGTTTGTCTAATAAAAAACTTAAAACCTTAATTTCTGAAAGAAGATGGGAGGGAATTTTAACAGACTGAAAGAGTGAAACAATACTCTGCAGAAAGTAAGTGTTAATCCTGGAAATAATTAACAATAAAGGGATTTTGAATGGCTTGTGAGGTGTTGTAATACAAAAAGTTGTGTAATACAGCATTTGACTAGCATTTGAGATGTAGATATAATTATTTTATATTTCAAATGTGCTTAAGATTTGTCATCTGATTTCTTGCAGAGCTGATCCTTTATCCAACATGGTTCTTACTTTCTCTACTAAAGAAGATGCCGTTGCCTTTGCTGAAAAAAATGGTAGGTACTGGGTATGAGGGATTCAGCTTTCTGTAGGCAATCTTGATCTTGAGGTATTAACAACAGAAAAAGTACAGGATAAAGTATCTTCCCGCTGTTCCACAAAATTGGTAGACCAGTAGTGCTCTACTTGAGGAGGAGGAAAATGGTGCAAGAATATTTCCGAGGGTGTTGAAGGTGTTGAAACTAGGCCTTCCGCTTTCTGGAAAAGTGTTCCAGCCTCTTAGCATTACTATTGCAATGCTTTTGCAAGTATCTGTGTTTTGAATGAGAACTGAGCCTTGCTCAGGTCTTGGAGGAAAATTAGCGTTAGTACTTTAAGAATATCCCAGGCTGGAGGTCCCAGCTACATGAGAGTGGGATTTTTGCCTGAAAACTTGACGTGAGTATCTGAATTCTAGTTAAGGAAAGACCATCAGAACCTGTGTGACTATTTGATAATCAGAAAAACTAAAATTAAGTGACTACCAAGTAAGCATGTTGGACTTAAGTTTTGGCCATGTTGCAGAATGGATTTGTCATAGAATCATAGAATATCTCAAGTTGAAAGGGATCCATAAGGATCATCAAGTCCAACTCCCTGCTTCTCACAGGACTGCCTAAAACTAAACCATATGACTAAGTGCATCGTCCGGATGCTCCTTGAACTCTGACAGACTTTGTGCTGTGACCACTTCCCTGGTGAGTCTGTTGCAGGGACTGGTGACCCTCTCAATGAAGAACCTTTTCCCAGTGTCCAATCTGAACTTCCCCTGATGCAGCTTCATTCCATTTCCTCATGTCCCATCACTGGTCACCAGAGAGAGGAGATCAGCACCTCCCCTTCCACTGCCCGCCTTGGGGGAGTTGTAGGCTGGGGGAGTTGTAGGCTGGGGGAGTTGTAGGCTGGGGGAGTTGTACCTAACTCTTCCCAAGTACAATACTAAAGTCTAAACACTTACACATCATGATTGTTCATATTTGAGAAAAAGATAGAAAAGCCAGTAACATTACTTAATATTTTTAATGTTGATGATATATCAGAAGGACTGTATCTGTAAACTTATTTGGTTATTTAGGCTTGTATTTTCTCACAGAATTGTGGTACCGCAAGCAGTATCCATAATCTCAGTCTTTAGAATATTCAGCAGTCCTTTTATGTGTTGATATGAATTTTTAGCTGCATTTCTTGTGGTGTTTTAAAAGCAATTTCATTTTTCCTTAAAGAGCTGGACTTGATACTTAGTGCTCGTGGATGTGAGGAAGATTAATTTCACTCAGTTAAAGCCAGGAATAAAGCACACGGAGTGTAAGCTTCTTCAGAGTTTTTCCCTGTGATCTGGAGCTTTCAACTATATTTAGTCTGGGGTAAATAGATCATAAAGTTTCTTGGTCAGACCAAATCGTGCAAAGTTATTAGATGGCTTATGGTGTACACCCAAAAACCCAAGATAAGTTCATTAACTTATACAATTAAGAAGCTAAACCATTTAATGTGCAATTTATTTGCACTTTCTAGTGGTAAAGCTTAGTATTCTTAGTATTTAATTCCTCTATTCCTCTTGAATGAATTTTTTTTTTAATTTAATAGTCTTAATTTTATTGAAAAATAAATTGTATTCACTAAGAAATTAATAGCTTCATCATATTTGCCTTGGATATACCAATTACTATGCAATTTTAATAGTATTTTGTAATGTTTTATGAACAAATTTGAAATTTGGGAGAATCTCTTGTTGCTTTTCTTATGCTTCTGTATTGTTTGTGCTATTTCTATTTCTTGGGAAGTTCAGCCTTTATGAGAAAAAAACTGAATCCTGGCCTATATATTATTATATTAGTGAGCTACTTATGTCATCTCTTTGGACATGTTATATTTTGTCCTTTCAAAATGCAGATTCAAGTAAAATATTATATTTATTCAGTGTAGAAAGTTTATGCTTTCACTGAATTAGTAATGAATCTCCATTGTGTGGGAAAACTATGAAGAAATTCTACCAACTAAACTGAGGCTGTGACTGAATATTATTAGTTCCATTTTCACTTAGCTTGCACCCTTAATTTTACCATAATTGAGATGTGCTGGACTTTTCTGCAGATGCTGGCTTGCCTAAATTATTATTCCATTTTTATTTAAGGTGTTTTAGTTTTATGCATATGATGTCTGCATAATATTTTCTGTAGTAATAGCTTCAGTATCAAGTGTAGCTGATAAAATATAAATTTTACAATATTTAGTTCTGCTTTTAGAAAGAAATTAGAAACTTAGGCACACATTTACAATGGACCTTGACTTCTAATCTGAGGTGTTACTGAAACATGTCAAAGTCTAGGAACACAAATACTTAACCTCTCAGGCCTTCCTGTATGAACTACCCAAGTTTTCCATTACAAAATTCCTTAAGAACCTCAGGTTTAATTTCTGCAAATCCTAGCTATTGCAGGTATTTTGATATGATTGGGAAACCTAAGAGTTCTTTCTCACCTAAGAACTACAGGACCTGAGGCAAGCTATCTTTCTGCCTGCCCCATCTGATGTGTTTTTGAATGTAGGAGTAACAGCAGTGAATACAGTAACAGGAGAGATAATCTGTCCAAAATATGACAGCTGAGGATGGTCTGCAGTCAAGGCAAGGAGGAAGCACTTGTAACTGGATGAAACTAAAAGTTTAGCCTGTCGACCTAAATTCTTTTTTTGTCCTCCAGCATCACCAAGGCAGCTGTTTAAAAACATACAGCTTAAGTAACAAGGATGGAGAGTTTTTCTACTCCACAATAACCTTTAGTCAGGTGATGAAAGTATTTATTCTTCGACAAATGATGAAATCTGCTTTCTATCCACTTGGCTTGTATGGCAGGGTTGTGGGCAAGAATAAACTCTCCCACCATTGTGGTATTTTTGTAAAAGTGACCTCTGCTCTTTGTCATGAACAACTGAAGGTGTCTAACTCAAGAAGACTACTCCAGAGTGTGAAAACTTATCATATATGGTGGTCTCTTGTAATCTAGTTAGATGTAGCTATCTTTTTGGATTTTGGATAGCTATGGCAGCCCAAGTCATTGTGCTGGCAGCTGTGAATCTCTCTTGGAGGCACTTGGCTCCTCTTTATCTAGCGTATAAAAAGATGAAGCAATAACTTGGGTCTGTAGATTCCATTCCAGCAGCCAAGTGCCTCAAAGTTAGGTGTTTTAATGCTGAGTGTTGCAATACCAAAGGATCTGGTTCTGGCTGTTTACTCAAGCTTATATTTTTAATCAGAACAGGAGGCAAAAGCCAGTGCTCTCACAAATGGAAAGAATATGTTTTAAAACCTCTATTCCAGTGTTTCTTACGGAGAATAGTTAACTTGGAAATTAACATTGGTTCAGCCTAATAAACATGAAGAAAATGCTTGTGTGTCACTTGTGAAAACACAAAATTGAGGCACAGCGACATGACAACTTGTGTATCTTACATCTACACATCAAAACACATTTCGTATCTTGAGTGTTTTCTGTGAAAATCTTAAATGTAAAAAATCAGATATATGTTAAACCTTTTAGGGCTTATCAAGTTTTTGGTTTAAAACTATCATCTTATTAGTATCAGTTAAAAGTGCTACTACTTAACCACTTCTGGCTTTAACTCAAGTATCTCAACTTTGAGTGAAATGTTGCAGCTAAAGAGACCAAACTTTGGAATACTGAGTGCTGCCCTGGCAACTTTCCAGGCACCTGGAGGCTGCAACCAATTTGCATTTTGATTTACATAAACACTAATGTCTCCACCTCCTCTTTTCTGACATTTTTTAGCATTTCTCTTGCTTAACTATCACATAATTTACTTGTCTTCTATCACTTCATTCCCTTTTCTTTTACTGCTAATTTTTTATGTTCTTATAAAAATGTTAAGTATGAATCTCCTTTCTAATGCTGAAGTTTTTTCTTTGCTTTTCCTTTCTTTGGTTCTCTCACCCTTCTTTTTATCCTCTAGATTTCCAAGGTCTCTATTCTGTCCCAGCCTTTGGGATCGATCTTCTGTATGGTATTTTTTCCATGTTTCCTTATCTTTATTTTCATTTCCTTTCCCAGCGTACACAGAGCATTAGTGCTTCTGTGGTGCTATTGAGTTGTGGAGCCAGGAACTTGCAGGACAGTCAGTGTTGCCTGTTGAGCTTTTCACTGACGACTGCCAAGTTTTTTGCAGGAGTAAGGAAGAGGGAGGTACATAGTATGGTGAAATCTTACCAATTGAGAGAACGGGCATATGTCACATCTGTGGCATTTCAGTATTCTCTGCTGCCAACTACAAAGGAATAAACTAGTGGATGCCTACGTGGAGAAAAAGATAATAAGATTAAAAGGTTTAAGTTGCATTTGTTCTATATTGTATGCTGAAAATATTTAAAATTCTCTTTGTTTCTTGTCTCCCCCCACCGTTTCCCCTGTAACCTCCAGGCTGGAGCTATGACGTTGAAGAGAAGAAGATTCCAAAACCTAAATCCAAGTCTTACGGTGCAAACTTTTCTTGGAACAAAAGAACAAGGGTGTCTACAAAATAGGTTGGCATTGGCTGTCTGACTGTGAATAAAGTCAGCTGTGCTATATTTATAGTCCATGTATAATACATCTCTTAATCTCCTAATAAATTTGACCTTTAAACTACAGATGCATCTTGTGATGTCTATTTAAAATGTTTTTGATGTCTCCAATTGAACCTGTTACAAACTTCCCTATAAATAGAGGAGATTTGGAGTGTTCATACCTCTAAAAAATTGCTGTACTAGGAATCTATCAAAAGGAATGTTTGAAATCAGCTGCAACTTTAAAGATTATGGTTTATCTTTGATGGTAATTTTATATTCACTGTCTTGTTTAAACTTATCAACCTTGCGTATACAAATTCTCTCAATAGAAGCTGGGGTTTTTTTCTTTCTATTCAAGAGAAGTTTGTCAATTGAAGAGTGAAGTATGATAAAAAATTTAACATCTGAGGATAACTGTATAACTGAGGATAAATGTATATTATATAACCTCCTTTCTGCCAAATTAATATTGTCATTATTCCAGAAGCATTCATGACTGGAATAGACAGTACTGATTTTTTTTTATGTTGGGTATGGGGGAGGTTTAGTCCAAAAGATTGAGATTGCAGTTGTTTCTCTGTGATGGTCTTCAGAATTGAAACTAAGCCAGTTAAATATTCACAAATTAAGTCAGAGGAGTGTTGGGTGCCTCACACAGTGTCAGTGTATACTAATTATATAATTATAGCTCTCTTTTTTTATTGCTAGTTGTTTATCTGCATTGATGTTTCCTGTTGCCTAACAAGAGATGTGGTGATAGCATCTCAGCCTTAACATGGAATATATAGCCTAAACTCAGTTTGTCTTACATGACATTAAATCATTAATTTTAATAATGCACAATATTATGTTTGGAATCCTTGGTTACAGATCTATGGCTTTTGATTTATTCACTTTAACTTTTACTTAACAAATTGAGATATCAACACATGATCAGTGAAATCTGTTACAAATTGGGGGAGGGTATACCTTTTTCATATGCAACTGAGTTTTATCCCAACTGTCACAAAAGAAACCATTGAGACAGCTCTCTCCACATAGATCTGAAGAATGGTGTAAGTGTGCACTGAGTTCCAGCTAAAAGAAGGCATAAAACTACCTTGTGTTGCCCAGATTTGATTATATTCTTGTTTCAGTGTTAACCAGCTGCCCTATATGCTGCCCTATATGCTGCCCTATATGCTGCCCTATATGCTGCCCTATATGCTGACTAACATTTGTTTAAAGCATTGTTTTTGACCCAGTTTTAGCATAATCAACTAGTTGGCTGATGTTGCTGTTTTCCTATCACAGACAAGAACTGTTACTCCAGTTCATCTTCCTATTGAATTTTGAGTGCTGCATTGTGCAATGGAGCCTAAAGTCCTCCAGGAATGCCGAAGTGCACCAAACTGAAATCTTAACATACCAGAATCTACTGCATCTCTGTATTCCAGCTAAGCTTAATATGCTGATCTTACTAAGGAGACAGTAGTAAGAAAAGCCATTTGTAGGGTTTTTTGTCTGTCTTTTACAAGTGAAGAACAGCAAGATCTTAATATAATGGTCTTCAGGCTTTGTAAGACTGTCAACATTAAAATTCAAAAGTGCTTGAATGTCTAATGCAGCAGATGCACAGCTTGGTTTTTGAAGTTATGTAGTCCAGGGAAATGACTGATAAATGTTAGATACCTAACATTATCTTTGGACACCTAATATATGAAATTGCTGTATGTTAGTCTATACTTCTTGTAACTAGTATCAGTTTCACATAGAGCACAGTTTCTTTTTTTTTGTTTCTTCTGCTAAGGTAATGGAAATATTTGAAGGAGAATTTGTTAAGTCCCACTCCCTTCCCGAGGAAGAAATCTGTTTTTTAAATATATATGTTCATTATGATTCTTTACTGTACACCCCACCTTGAAGTCTTTAAGTCGTGTCTGAGCCTGACCGCTTTCCTAGGACTTGCGTTTTTTTCTCCTGTTGGATGGCTTCTTAAGAATGAGCATGCTGACAATGGAAGAGAGTGGATTATCATCATTATAGTCTTCAAACGATAGAAGTGAAATTACGTGCAAGAGCTTGCAGAGGACCAGTGCCAACAGGAATATATTTTAAAGACAGAAAAATCTACTAGATACTAAACTTCATTACCCTTTCATTAACTTATCAGAATACGACAGCACCAGGCTGGAACTGAAATTGTGTAAGATGATCTGACTGTCTTTAGTTAAGAACCTTCGGAAGGGAATGTTCCATTGGTGAACTCCAGCTTCTGTCTACTCTGCAATGTGTTACAACAGGTAATGTTGCTACCAAATCTAGAATATGTCAAAAGGCAGAACAGCTAAACTAGCATTATTAAGTTTTTTTTAGTATCCTCAACCATTGGTCTGAAAATGGAAATCTAAAGAGATTTTGAGGACTCGAGGCTAATACAAATAATGAATGAGATCAGAGATTCATCCTGGTGGTAGATGTAGCTGTGTTGCATCCAGCTATTCAAAGCTTTTCATGGCAGTAATATTTCAGACTGCTGGAAGTATCAAAATCATTAATGGGGAAGCTCCCAAACAAATAGAACATGTTATTTAACCAGTGAGATTTGCATGCATCAGATCTATCCTACCACCTTACATGGCAATAACAACCAAAAGAGTATTAAAGAATTAGAAGACAACTGTGTGCCAGCACTGCAGAGGAGCCTTACATAGATGTTACATTTACATTCTGTCATCGAGCTGTGTAGATTTGAGAGGTTTTCTTTACAGTTTTGTAGCTTCCATTATTGTGGAAGGTCTTATGCAAATAATTAACAGGGGCTGATCTGAAGTAGTTTACACTTGGACTTATGTAGATATATTGTGTGAAGTTCTGGAGGCAGAACTCTGCTACTGGACACAGTCCTTTCCCCATTCTAGCAGATTAGTCCATAGTATCACTTTCTGAAAAAGGCTTATTATCTGTCATTGCTGTCTCAGCCAGCTGCGTGTCACAATGAGATTTGGATTATTCCTGTGAAGTCTGGGTGGAAGTTCCTTCTTGTAAGAAAGAATCAACATCATAATCGTTTTCCTCCCATATGCTACTACTTTCACTCCCATCAGCTCTACAAGGTATGTGGCACATATCTCTTTTTTTTTTTTTTTTTTTTATTTTTTTTCCCCCTGCAAAATCTTCAAATTTAATT
>VYXH01001524.1:132304-144947 GCA_013397275.1 Burhinus bistriatus | reverse complement strand
CAGAATTTTTTTTTCAGGTTTCCAAAAAAAAAAAAAAAAAAAAAAAAAAAAAAAAAAAGACACATTCAAGAAGCAGAGGGACTAATAAAACCTAGGTTTGTGTTTCTTATTGCCACCTTTCCAGAACAGTAAATTTAGCTTTCCTCCACCATACCCATCCTGATAGTTAGAAAAGGCAAGAGGCATCACATGCTGTTGCTGGTCCCAAGTTAGGTTCCTGCCAACTGGATGGTGAGATACCACTACATAGGGTATAGCACAGTTGCTTTAACTCTATAAAGAATAAATAAAGCAGAAATCATGAGGTCTTGTTTTCCTACAGAAGCAAACCTAATAAGAAACCTTTATTAAATAGCTGCTATAGCACAGCAAGGATGCTGCTGAGCTTGCAGTGATTCCACATGCTTCAAAGATCCAGAGGACGTTTCCTACATGGACGACATGCACAGCTACCCAGGCACTCAGAGGAAGGAACGACTACCAAATGTTCTTTGAATGATGCGGCTACCTCTTTTACTCCTCTTTTACTTTATAAATGTTTCCTTCTTATCACTAGCTGCATACGACCATACCGTACGGACAACCAATTTCCAGTTAGCTGTGAAGATAACTACTTATGTCATCATGTCTTACATCGAAGAATGTACTAGGTCAAATAAAAAGTGAAAAAAAAAAAAGCTGCTTGTATCAATTACAAGATCACCTACAAAGTAATCCAGAATGAAAGATGTAAAATTGTAAAGCTCCCACAATAGTTTATATAAAGCCAACTTTTCCAAAGTTTGTACCTAAAAGCCAAAGGGATGGGGTATCTCTATACTCCAGCAAATGAGAATTTAACATGGAAATGCCAAAGTAGTTTAAATTAGCTAGCTTGCAATCAAGTAGAAGGTCAACTGGACATGCTACATGCTAATTTACTCTGAATTTCAGCAAAATCCAAGTAATATAGATATAAAGATGAATCTAACTAATGTGGGAAGAAAATGTTGAAGGACATATCTGTCAATATAATTGTATAGAAAGTAAGACAACATTTAGTACTTAATAGCCAAGATTAAAAATAATCAATCTAAAAACCTAAGAACTATACTAGATTTATATATATATCTGTGTATGTTTTCATACATGTATCTCCCTATATAAAAATGTATCTATCTATCTGTAAAATGATATGCCTATTTTTATTGAAGATATTCCAGTTCTATGCGGCTGCAAGATGCTGAATCTGAAAGAACTGGTGTTGCAGACCTGAATAAAAGAAATCTCTTGCAAGCTTTCAGCAGTTTCATGCAACTTAAATAAAAATATTCTATTTATATAAGCATGGATCACTCTCCTCCTCAGCTAAGTGTTAATTACTGTTTGAATACTACTATGTTTTTCTGTTTGCTTAAGGGGGAGAAAAAATGATCAAATACCATGTTTTTCTTAACACAGAACATGAACATCAATACAATACCTGCTTCTGTAGCCTGCAATAACATGGTACTTTACCGGAAATCTGCAGCATAACACAGGTATTCCATACTTCATGGGGAAAATGATCTATGTGAGAAGACAAAAATGGGACATCCTAGCAGAGCTGTGGAACTGTTTTCAGTTGGCCGTTAGCATTAATAAACACTTCAAAGAATACTTAGGGAATTTATTTCAACTACCTCTTTTTGTTCCTGTTTGTCACTCTTCAATTTGGGTATGAGTTTAGCTGGTAGCTGCTATAGGATTTCTTAAGACAATGAGTTATGAGGGCTTAAAAGTTAGACTATTTTCTTAGCTACTGGTTCAAATCTCAAAGTCATCTTAAATTTTGGACTGTTTTGTTTTGTTTTAATAATAAAGAATTTAAGAAATGAGATTTTGTAACTCATAAAATTAAAAATGCAGCTTTCAATCCACATCATATTCGTGGTGGAATATAATCTGGCGTTCTTTGTGAAAGAGTAAACAGTGGGGGAGAAGGCTTAATAAATAACTTGGCTAAAACTATTACTAAAAACAGTTTCTACAAAACCAGAAAATAATTATTCTGTAACACACTTAGTATAAAGATAAATCATATTAATAGAAAAAAACTCCTCTTCCTTACAGGGGAATGTTGGGAAATTCAAGAGAAATATACACATAAAGCTCTGAGCACACACTGAATAACCAGTTTATTGATTAGTATATTTTACTAATCTAGTATGAGATTGTAACAATATAGAGATACTTTCTTTTATATGCACAAACAGCTCAAATTCATATATCATTCATCATGGGAAGGATGCAACCCATGGCTCTGAAACATATTTCATTATGCTTGCAAAGTAATATAACATGCACAAACTATTCTTTACTAATCAAAAAGTAAAAACGTGGTAGTAACAATGCCACACATTCTGCATCAGAAGTCGCAAAAAATAACTCGGATGTTAGGCATGCTGAACTTCATGAAAACAGAAAACTTCATATATTTTAAAAAGGAGGTGCTTAAATTTAAGTCCTAAACCCTATATTCGTTTGTGTGTTAGCGTCCAGCTTGAAAGCTGCGTAGTGTTTAATACCTTACATGAAAGTCAAAGCAACCCCTGCTTGTGACGAGAGGAAGACTTTATAAAAGACAGGACCTGACAGAAAGCAGTGGCTGATGCAAAGTCTTTCCACCAACTTCAACAGGATTTGGAATTAGCCACCACTAGAACAAGTGACTTCCCAAGCAACTTTATTTTTTCCTGACTTAAAACCAGATTTCATAACTTACAAACTGATTGTTTACAGTGTGCTAATATTGGTAATGACTGCATTTTGGAGCCTGGGACAGGTATCAATGGGCTTTCCTTGGGTTTACTCTATACTTTATTTATTATTCATCTATTTTCAGAGCAATGTACCTGGAAGTTAAAAGACATTTTACATCACTGTTCTACCCCTGGAAAAGAGGGAGGAGGAAGGGAGGGACAGAGGGAGGAAAACTCTTCCTTACAGGTAAAACAAATAAACAAACAACAACAAATAATCCTCTTTTCCTAACATTCACACTCTGGCCTAGTCAGAGACAGAAATTACACATATTTAAAAGTTAAAACAGACTTAAACCAAAATAAAACCCTACACAGACAATCTTCTTTAAGTAGTGCTGCACTGGATTTGGCTTATACATGTTCTCAATCAACTTAAGCTAATAATCAGTACGGTCTATCAAATCAAGTGTGTTCACAAAAACTATGGGCTAACATGATTTAATTACACTGCTTGTAAAATCACACATATAAGTAACTCGTACAACTCCGTAGACCATGTCATTTATCCACAGAGCTTGAGAAAGAATACATGCAATCTTCAGAATCCCTATCCACAGATCTAAAATGTACACTAAATTTAATATTGACTTTCTTAAGAAAATGAGCTCAGATCTTGAAATGCTGACTTGGTTCAACAAATTAAAGACAGCCATTATTAGAGACAGATGTTGAAGATAGATATAAAAACACAGGAGTTATGCACTCATTCCTTCCTTACTTCAACTAACAATAAGCTACATTGCTCATAAGGAGTAAAAAGCACCTAAACCCACACAAGGAGTTCACCTTAATGACCACAGTTGTGCACTGGCTTCTTACTAAGTACTGTGCAGAATTTTAAGAACTCATTTTGACTTAAAAATTCTGTATTTCAAAGAGCTCCACTGTTTGCTCATGCCACTTCACCACAATCTAGTCAAGGCCACTAATCTGCAATGTACCAGACATAAGAGTGTTTCCCATAAATATGACTGCACAGGAGCTTTAGAAAAACAATCCAACTGTACCACCCTTCAGGGTGTGCACAATACATAAGCAATTTCTCTTTCATGGCTGTGTGTGAAAAGGCTTATGTTATTGCTCCTGAATTACTTTTGCCTGTGGTGCATGCGTTGATTAGTGATGGAAGGAGAATTACAACTGCAATTCCATGTATGGCAAGGAAGTGCTCTTTCCTACATAAAAATCAAAATAAACAAAAGAAGCACATGTGATAATTTGTTGTGATAGTTTCAAAACAGCAAACAAAGATGTGACAATGAGGCGAGAAGAACAAGCACACAATTGTAACTGGAGGATATAAGAATACCCCATGCAACAGAGCTACCGGCAGTAATACACTAAAGCAGCTTACGGGCAACACGAGGACTTACATACTACAAAACAATTTGCTGCTGTTGAAATTCTGTGATAGCAGCCTTCATGGTATCTCCACAAAATCGGTTTACATTGTGACCCCTTGGGAAAACACAGTTTCTTTAACGCTGACAAAAACAAAGTCTGAATAAAAGTTTCTATGATGTCTTGATTCTTAAATAAAATAAAAAAATCAACTTGACTTACAGAAAGTGTTAAATAGCAGCAAAGGGCTAATTATACCATACCAACTTCCTTTTGTCTAGTATAAAAGGACATTTTCTTATTTTGCCTAGCTGAGTATAATAGCCTATGAATTATGAGATCAAAGCAGCAAACTGTATGTTTTCTAAAGTAAGAGTTTCCTTCACCAAGTTTTACACTTACTACAGCTAAAAGAGCTGTGTGAAGGGATCAGCACTAAACCCAAAGGACAGGCTGTGCACAGCAAGAAAGAGAGCAACTCCCTCGTGCTTTTTGCAGGTCACTACCAAGGACCATGTTAGCAGATCCACACCAGACCCTTAACAGGCAGCTCTGCTGCTACCAGTAATTAGCTTGGACAGCTCTGGCTCCAGGAGTAGCAGCAAGGCTACACCATAATGAGCTCAGCTGGGATTAGCAGGACAGGGCAGGGAACCAAGAGAGCTGAGGCATTCTGCATTGCGTATGTATCACAGAGATCAAACAAGGATGGCTGGCTAGGTTATCCCCTCACCACCTCATTCCAAAAATGAAGCACGGCAGTGTGTAAAATACAGGCTAATGAAGAGCGACACCTCCAACAGATGAGAGCCACATTAATTAACACAATCCCTAGATCATGGAATACAGTTTCTGTTAGTGCTAGCAAACTTGTAACTTNAAAAAAAAGAGCTGATGTTTTCCTTTTCTGCTTTTGGTAGAAGATGGTTTTAGCTTGGAATTTTGCAAGAAATTCCTCTTATGTGGCTTGCAAAGCAATAACATTAGAAAAAACAACAGAATGTTTCTTTATGTAAACACTATTTAAGAGACAAACTCACTTTTCAATCAACAGCTTTTTGTGTTCCCTTTTGAAAAAAGCCAGTTCATGCCACACAGCATCAGAATCTTCTTGACAAAGCTGATGGGGGTCTGCATGCTGGTATCTGCTTTTACTGCTTCCAGTCCTGTTTATGAGTAAAAAGAGATTGTTCATTTTCAAGTATCTACATGTTTTAGGACCACAAGACTAAAAGCACCCTTGCTTTCAGAAAATACAAATTTTGAACTGTGCCAACTACTGCATATAAATCTTGTATGATGTAGACATTCTGTGAGGCATGAAAACTTAAATGTGGTAATATAGAAAAGTTCAGTTACGTAGTTTCAGACAGGTACCATGCTAGTATAACACCATGACTCTCAACTGACGTGGCAGAGCAGCATCACCCACATTCATTCTGTCAACATTCCTGACAATACTGGTGGGAGAAACCAGAAGGCGAAACCATCACACAACCTCTTGCAAAAAAAATGGGAGAGCCACCAACTCCCCTAATGCCCCTGCAAACCAATCTGGAAGTTGCACTAGTGCCCACTCTAAATCGAACTGTTGATCTATGGTCTAATGAAAGGATAAACTATCTATGGATAAGAGGATGCATCAGGAAAAAGCATACTGAATTTAGAAGCACAGAAAATGAAAATATTTTACAGGGTTTTTTTCATTAAAATATTTTTATGTATTTTAATAATGCAAAAGATAAAAATTGTATTTAAAAAAATCCTTTATAAAATGAATTTAAAACTCTCTGCAATCTAAATTGCCACTGGGCACAGAAATAAACTCTCAGAGAACGTGGTAACCTCATAAGGCCCCATCATCTTTGCAGTCACATATGTCAGTGGAAGTTGTATGTATGCTGACAAGTGGATTAGGTCCCATCAGCTGCCATCTCGATAACAGATTCTAATCTGTCAAGAATAAGAAAGAATCGGGTCCTCCATCACTTACAGAGGATCAGAAGTACCATGTAAGTACCTGATACTGAGTTCTTAATGTACAATTTACATTACACTAGCGATATAAAGCTTTTTGAGATACCAAAATAACAGTGTAAGGTATAATAATTTACGGCCATTTTTATTTGTGTCTTGGCTACTTTCCTTTGTTTAAGCATATTAAAAAGGAAAAATAAAGCTCTTTTAGTGTGATGGCTTCATACAATTCTGTTCAGACAACAAAAATGATCAAACGCTTGTCATTTTCAGCTCATCTTAATTACAGATAAAAAAATCATATGAATGAAAGAAGATTTAGTATTACACTTTGCCCAGTATCTACTTTTCTCAAATATATTCCTGTCAAGACACAAGTTGGTCTCATTTATTTTAAACAGAAACAGAAGTTGCTTTTGTCTCTCCTTTGCTTTTCTTCCTTTTTTTTGAACTATCAGAACCAGAACACTGAGTGTTTCGCTATATTATCAAGTTTGATCTTACTGTCTTTATCTAGGTTGAATTTTTTTCTTTTCAGCCTTGGCCTCTCAGTGGACCATGAATGCCTACTTAGCTTTAGACACAGAATCAAATCATTTCATTGCATAAAGTAACTATCATGCAGTAGGTTTCACTTCCAGCTTGTGCTGAATTTAAAACAGTGAGCTAGAAGATAAAATCATCCATGTTTTTCCTAAATAAACAAAACCTTTTAATTCTAATTTAAACAAATCTATTCATTATTTATGCTTTGATATTTCCAAAAAATCTTCCTGTGCTACCAATGCCTGTAGCAGATTTGTACGTTACCATTATTCTCACTTTTTTTTTTTTTTGAAAAACAAACCATTCTTAAGTAAATGCCACAGTATTATAAAGCAATGCAAATCTAGTCAGATAGGCCAATGCATTACATATATATAAGGGCCAGTTTATCATTCGCCGTAGGATGCTTTATGTCACCCTGAACTCTGTGAACAGCTACCAGTTTTGCAGTGATTTCTGTGACTCCCTTTTTGGTCAGAGTGAGTTACAGAATTTTTGTCAAGATTAGTCAGTATTGCTCTAATTACAAAAGGAATTATTTTTAGTAAAACACATATGTGTTTATTAAACTGTAGGTGCGCACTGAAGTGCTGCTAAAGCCAGCGGGGTGTAAGGATCTGCTCAAATTACTTTCTTGAAAAAGGGAGTGAAAAACTGTACCTCAGTAGTGTCTGGTAACTGAAGTGATAAGAAATACCCTGATACCTCCAAATGTATCTCTTTACCAAAAATTCTAACTCTCTGCTAAGGACTTAAAAAAAAAGAATTTCTGTATAAAATTTCCACTGTTCTGTATAGAATTTAAGGGAGAATTATATATAGAATATTCACTATTTAAATTTTGATGTGGTAGTCTTTCTTCTTTCCATTAATAAAGATACATTGCTGCAACATTTTTGTAGAATGATCAGAAATAATTGACTTCATAATAATTTAACAGATGAAAACACCCTGCATATACTCTTTTTTCCCTATTAAGAAGGGGATTTTAGGATTAGCTTCAGTTAATGTTTGAATCACTAAATGTTAGAGAGGCAGTTATTTCTATATTTTTAATGAATGAAACTATTTTTTACAACTATTTGAAACATAAGGAGCAATTGTTCTAATATAGAAAATTAAAAACATACACAGTCAACAAATTAATCGACTAGGGAATTAGACAAGCATAAATAAGCAGCCCTAGCAGACCTTTGTCCAGTACTCAGGCTCACAATGAGATCCTAAACAAAGTAAGTCAAGGTGTCAGCTCAATACATTTTACTCTTGGTTTCAACTGTGATTTTTCTCATATAGGTGTATGCCATGTATTCTGCTTTAACAAAGGATAAAGTCTTGATCACCACATAGTAGCTTCTTCCTTTAAATCAAATTCTCTTTTGAATATCTATATACCTATATAATACTTCTGTTCAGACTACTTGTGCAAGGGAAATGTTTTTAATGAGCTATGTAACTTACCTGCTATCGCCCTCTTCCCACTGCTTTAATTGCTCTTTTAGTGCTCTGTAGTTGGTCTGTAACATCTGTAGCCTCTCTTTGCCTTTTTCATGGGCTGCTCTTAGCTCATCAGTTTCTCGAGTCTGTAGAGCATCAGAAAAACAAAATTAGAGTGGGCCAAAATGTAAGAGATTTTCACATAGATCACATGAAACAAAAGTTCTGTTTAAGCAACTATTAAGAGCCTCAGAAATCTAAACAGAAAGATCAAGAATCATAATCTCTGAGGTGACATTTTTGTTACTGCTACTTTAGAAAATTTTGCTATTTTTAGCAAAAATTACTTAGATTTTTTTTCATGCTGTTGAGAAGTTTTAAAAAATTTACTACCAAAATGTCAGTTTTCATCTTGTGAATGCACTGGCCTAATACACCTAAAAATACATAGACTGAAAAAGGATTGTTGGCACTGACTTTTCCTCCAAACTACTTTTTTTGTTTTTTTTTTTCCCCCATGGAAAACTAACCTACGTATTTTCAAGTGAAACACTGGCCACACTGAAGTCAACATCAAAATAACCTAAATTTAAATGGCTTCAGGATTTCCTCATACATTAATTTATTTCCACAAATATATATAAACCTGCAACACCCAGGCTTTGTCCTCTAGTTATGTAACAAACAAGAAACAAACCCAAATTTTGCAATAGCTATTATATAATCACAACCATATGAAAAAATGTACTCTCTTTTTACAGAAGGAAAAGTAAGAAACGCCTTGATTTATACTACAGGATAACATCATGCAAGTTTAAAAAAAGATTTTCCTAAGTGACAATACTGTGCTCTGAAAAAAATGAACATTAGAAGAAGACATTCCACAGTATAAAGCAAGTCAAATTCTGGCATACAGCAGTAAAGAATTCACCAGACATTACCTTGTAGCAAAATTTGCCCTCAGTGCTTCATTTCCAGTTCAATGGGAGGTCTGCCTCTAGAGCAACTACAGAACATGTTCCTTAATCTCTAAGTAAATCACAATACTTTATTTGCATGTATTTACTGCTTATATGCAAGGAGGGCTTTTCAGCATTAGTCAGTAAGTAAGATACACCAATAGTCAGAGCTGCAAGCAATAAAAATTAAATCCCACTATAAAAACACGGCAAGGGTTTCTGCAGTAGTGCTACAAAGTACCTCGACTAAGCTTGGCTTCTAAAATGTATCCCAGTTTCATGATGCATAAACAAATGTGGAAGATACCACCTAAAACTTCAGATGCTACTATATACAAAATTCCAGAAGTTTTCTGGAAGTGACTCAGACAACACACAAAAAGTAGATTTAGGAATAGAGGCAGGTACCAAAGTGATCTTATCATTACTTTCCCAACGTGGTGTTGGGGTTTTTTTCTGAAACAACCTCTAAACCAGATCCATTTAGAAACTTAGAACTGCTCAAAAGGTACTTTTGACTGGTTTTAAGTGGCTTATATAAGTACTACAATGATATTAAAAACAATTATACAAATAGCAAGATAAATTCATGACAGAGGATACAGAGACTATTACCAAGCTTTATAAAAATCCAATTACAGATGCTGTGTTTTCAAAAAGTTCATGAAATCATTGTTCTGTGATTGTTTGATATTGCTAGTGAAAACTGATCAAGTCTGGCAAGACACTGAAAATAATGTCTTCAGCATAAATCCTCAGAAGTTGATTAGTGTCAATGTCCTTTCAGAGATGCAACCAAGTGTAGAATTTGGCCTTTCCTATTTATGAATCTACATTTTTCATTATTGCTTACCTGTTCCATTATCCATTCTGTTAGTTTATTCCCTTCCCTTATCAGTTGCTCTGCTCCCACAGAAATAGAAATTAGACAATTAACTGTCCTAATCACTCTCTTTTATTGAATTATTAAGCACTTCAGAACTTCAAATTTACACTGTAATGTCCATAATCTCAGTTAGTTCCATCTCTCTCTGACTGAATCATGTTATATTTTTTAATAATTAAACTGTCTTGTATACAGTTTTCTGTATATTGACAGAAATGGGACAGAACAACCACCTCTAGCAGTGCTGGATCTCCAGGTTATTCTCCAGCTCTCCACTGTCATTCTATAGTACTACCCATGCAATAAGGAAAGACAAAAAGAAAAAGTTCAATCTGCAGGAGGAAGAACCCAGCTGCCTGTGAAAATAAGTCATTTTGTTAATACAGAGTATTCTAAGCACTACTTCAAAATTTTGTTGAAATTGGCCTGTAATAACTTCTGTTACAGTAAAAACTGAACTAAAATGGAATTAAAAAAATACACTGATTCAATTCTTTGACTACTGTTCTCAGGTTGACAAGAAGTGACGAACCTGACCATCACAAAAATAGTTTTTTCCATAAGTAGTTACGTTGAAAAGCCACAATGTTAGTATCTTTTTGGCACCTGAACACCATACATGGAACAGGAATATATATGAAATCTACACTAAATATAACAGTGTGCCCTCACTCACATAAACAAGTGTTAAGGTAGCCCTAAAGACTGATCTACGTATTCTAGTTCTAATTCTCTCCAAACAAAAAGGATGAGAAAACTCAACTGAAAGATCTCCTATTGCTTTTGTAAACTTTCCAGTTAGAGCCAGGAATATCTCCTCTAGGCTATGCCAGGGATCACAGTTCTGGAAACATAATATGGGAGAAGAAAACATATTCTTAGTTTGTACCAAATATCTAACTCTCGGCAACTAAACTTCTACCTGCTTCTTAAAGACCAACAGTAGATTGATGCACTTACTCTTTGGACCATTCTAAGTACCAGCTTGGTAATCTGTTATTCATAATCCATGAAATGGATTTCTTATTTAGTTTGACATTGTCTTCCCTAAACAAAGGTGCAATCAGGCATGTTCTATTAATTTTTAGTATGTCCTGGAGTGCAGAAATGAAGCCGATTCTGTACCAAAACTATGGACACACTGAATTTACATGATCACCCTATTTATATTAGCAATAAAGACAGTAAGAGTCAACTTTCCCCGGCCAGAAGTGAGTCAGCTGAGGAGAACTGGAAAATCCTATGAATGGGAACTTGCCCTTTTCTGTTCCTTTGTAATACTGACTTAGGCATCAAATATTCCTGTTCCCAAATACCCCATAAATAAAGCTATTAGTCTTTTTTTTAATTGCTACCAATTTTTCAGAAGGACTGATAAATAAAGTCACAATTTCATCTTCACGATACACATCATCTGTATGTTTCTTGATACAGCGAGCATTTTTCTGAGCAAGTATATTTCAAGTAATCATACAGTCAACACTTTGCCTGAGGAGGCAATAATGCAAGTGCCAGTTTCGAAAATCTCGATCACATGCATGGTTCTTTGTTGGAAGCAATGCCTGAGAGGAAGTTAATATCAAGAAGCATACAATACCAATAGAATTATTCTGCTGTTAATGTTATGACAACTGAGTTCCCTGTCATGCTGCCAATAGCCTCACTGAATTCTGAATGTAGTGCTACAGTGGTGTTTACTATGTTGACCTGGGCCTCTGCAGCTTCTTTTCAGTCAATTAAAGCATTCTGCTAAAGAAGACAAGTAGGTTTCCTAGAGAAAATGCAAGGTGTCCATATGTTCAGTTTCAAGGGGAGATATAAGACTCGGCCCTTAAAGACCTGATGGGTGAACAGTTGTGATAAATACAGATCCCATACTTGCAACGTAATAAATCTGCACAGATTCCTAAATTATGCTTTAAGATGAAACAGAAGAAATGACAAAGGCAGTATGGTGAATGGTAAATATTATGTTATGAGGTCATGCAGAGAGAATAATAGTCCTTTCTCTTCTCTATCTGCTTAGAAAATTGGAATGCTTCTCTTCACTTCTCTTCCCAGAAGAAAACACAAAGAATTGTGGAACTGTCTATCATTTAAGACAACGATACACACTGATGTGTGAGCTTTGCTGCTAAGGGCGGAGCAGCTGTAGTCCACAGTGTCACATTAATCTGGAGCATCAGTGTCTGGCAGGCCAACTAAGAGTAACACACAGGAGTCCTGACAAAGGCCAGTTCTCAGGTAGAGCTGGTAGGACATACCTTAGATTTCTCAACAGAGAGAAAAAACAAAACAAAATTAACCTTCTGACTCTCAGGAACAAGGAACTAGACGGCCTGTAAGATTGAATTTGAAGATTAAATCATCTTTCCTGTTTGTATGATCTACGTGTGTTGAGACACTACCTTAAAATCTCTCAAGTATACAGGGTGATGAACTTTTGCATTTGTGGTAAAATATAATTCCCACTCATGTTTTTTCTCAAATTGACTTATCACATATGAGTGTCCTTTCGCATGAGGCAGGAGCTCAGGACCATGGTTTATAGGGCTCCCCAAATTTTTTCACTTACCTGACATTTCTCACAGCACGTTCAATACAACCAGTTCTGCTTTAGGCTACATATACTGAAAATATCTCTCAAATTCCTTAACTCTGAACAAATACAAGAAGGCGAAGGGGAAGGCGAAGGGGAAGGCGAAGGGGAAGGC
>VYXH01001524.1:95869-114571 GCA_013397275.1 Burhinus bistriatus | reverse complement strand
GGGGCGGAGGGAAGGGGGGGCAGGAGACAAGCAGAAAGAAATTGAAAATTGAAAAGAAATGTCCAAGTACTTTCCTCTGCATAACCCAAAATTTAACCTGTTAACAATTAATAGTCCATATATCATTTCTATTTTAGAAATTACAGTCTCACAGCTGTCTTCCAACAAAAAAATATTCTTTATTCAGTGAAAAATCTTTCTGTGAGAAAGCAGCTAAATAAGCGGCACCCAGATGGCAAACCAGCTACAGTTTAATTAATCCACTAAAAGCCATTCAGTTTTCAGTACGGGTAATGTAATTTTGAATAATTGTAGGAAAAAAAATCACTAAACGTTCTTAAGTTTTATTATAGCGGCATGAATAGTGCCGCTATAGAGTAGTTAAAGTTGAGTTGCTCTTTCCATTATAAGCCCTACATTTCCAGTATCTTGGTCCTTTTTGATTATTGTACATTGAAAATAGATAACTGGAATGTCAAACTAAACTAAATGAAAATTAAACTATTCTTCAAAACTGGATCCCGTTTTTTCCTTTCTGTCCTTTTAACACTGTAGAACAGGATGTAGATTAGTTGTCAAAAGTTATGCAGTATGTCCTAAAGTACAGTGCATTTCTTTCCTTTTTTTAAAAAATAATTTCAGAAGCTGCACAAAACCACTATCCCTCGTTTTATAGACAACACACGTCTGCATCCTGGTACATCTACAATATTGCAGGTTGAGTCCCAAATTGTCATAGTAAAACACACCCAACTGTAACTGACATTGCATTTTATGGAGATCAAGTGCTAGTATACTGTGATCCCAATAGCAACAATGACTTCACAGACTCTGTTAGGCAGTTAAAACGCCACACAGCTCTTCTGAGGACAAACGTATGGGTTGAACCACAGGGTACAAATGCCTTTGTATGTCTCTGTACTATCCCAGAATTATGCAGTTCAAATAGAAAGACCTAGAAAAATAATAATACTGCTTCAACAAAGACCTGTATTTTCTCCTTTCCACCTTGTTTAAAAGACACATATATGACATTTTAAGTGTAGTTTTTGTAACACATTGGTATAAAAAAAAATATGATTGGAAACTAACAAATTACTACCGCTTCTTTGACCAAGAATCAGAGACATGCTTACACTAGTTTTTAAAAAAGTGTTCAGCTGGAAGCTACCGTACTAAATTTGCTATTAAAAAATATAAGGAAGATAAAAACAACATCATTAATATTGAAGATCACATATGTCTTAAATTTAAAGCTTAAATTAAACTTATCTATGTATTGCAAACACCAGAAAACACCAGTACTTTTCTATTACAAACATATGGAGAAAATTTAACTTTACAAGCTACAATCTATACCTGTCTTTATTATAAGACTAACAATCTCCAAATAACAGATAGTTTGCCACTTAAGGGAATACAACCATTTGAAAAATGTTATTGATATTTTCCATCAGTAAATACTAATTATTTACTCAGTAAGTTGTGCTACCTAAATTGGTCAATTTCAGTTCCATTTTAACTTTCTTCAAAGCCCAAGCCTTCAAGCAAAGTGATAAAGTCTTTTGCCTTCCTCAAATCACGTGCTGCATTATTACATAGCTCTAAACATTCACTATTATTTAATGTCATCTTGTACTATAGAAATACCTTTTTACTACAGTATTTGTTAGTTGCTTAAATTACATTTTGAGATCTTTGTGATCAATCTTAATGCTTTTTAAATAAATTAATATTTCTAAAAAATGGAAGATATTTGTGGCAAGCTTTGACCCAGAGGAGGTGCAAGACTGAGAAACTTTTACTGTAAAAAAAATTACATGGCAAGTTTTCTAACAGCAAAAATATTACAGCATTAAACAAACGCATATTATATCCTCAATGAAAGAAAACTGAGGTATTTCTGCTAACAAAGCTAATAATATAAAACTTATTTTTGCCTGACTAAAATGTAATTTCAACACTAAGAAAAGCTCAAACCCAGGAAAAAGTATGTGTTACCATATGTAACACTGATGTATAACCTTCCTGGCTAGTGAAAGTCTGAAGAAGATATATTAGTGCTGTCAACAGACTGTTAGCATGTCCCACAGGTTGGACTTTTCAGCAAGGCACAAATCTGAACAGGCTCAAGAAATCAGTAAGTTACATCAGAAATACAATTATCATTTAAGCTCAGCAGAGATATATCCCAACAATGACGAAGTCAGGCAAAAAAGCCAGGAGGCCTGCATGGATGAACAAGGAGCTCCTGGATACACTCAAAAGCAAAAAGGAAGCCTACAGAGGGTGGATGCAAGGACAGGCAGCCTGGGAGGAATACAGAGAAATCATCTGAGCAATCAGGGATCAGGTTAGGCAAGCTAAAGCCCAGACAGAATGACATCTCGCCAGGGACATCAAGGGCAACAAGAAAAACTTCTACAAGTATGTCAGTGATAAAAGGAAGACTAGGGAAGNGCTAAGGCACATAGAAAATACGGAAGTGATTGGTGACAACCACCATGGCTTCAATAAGGGCAAGTCATGCCTGACAAATCTGATGACCTTCTATGATGGGGTTACAGTGTTGGTGGATAAGGGGAGAGCAACAGACATATCTACCTGGACTTATGCAAAGCATTTGACACTGTCCTGCATGATATCCGGGTCTCTAAATTAGAGAGACACGGATTTGATGGATGGACCACTCGGTGGATAACAATTTGGCTGGATGGCCGGCCGCACTCAAAGTGTTGCGGTCAACGGCTCAATGTCCAAGTGGAAACCAGTGACAAGTGGTGTTCCTCAGGGGTCAGTACTGGGACCGGTGTGGTTTCACACCTTTGTCAGCGACTAAGACAGTGGGATTGAGTGCACCCTCCAGAAGTTTGCTGATGATACCAAGCTGTGTGGAGCGATAGACACGCTTGAGGGAAGGGATGCCCCCCAGAGGGACCTAGACAGGCTTGAGAGGTGGGCCCGTGCCAACCTCATGAAGTTCAATAAGGCCAAGTGCAAGGTCCTGCAGGTGGGTTGGGGCAAACCCAAGCACAAATAGAGGCTGCATGGAGAATGGATTGAAGCAGCCCTGAAGAGAAGGACTTGGGGTTGTTGGTAGATGAGAAGCTCAACATGAGCCAGCAATGTGCAATTGCAGCCCAGAAGGCCAGCTGTATCCTGGGCTGCACCAAAAGAAACATGGTCTGCAAGTCAAAGTGTCTCAAGGGGGTCTACAAGAAAGCCGGAGAGAGACTTTTTACAATGGCATTTAGTGATAGGATGAGGGCTAATGGCTTCACACTAGAAGAGGGTAGATTTAGATTAGATATCACTAGGAGGGTGATGAGGAATAGGTTGCCGAGGGAAGCTCTGGAGGCCCCATCCCTGGAGGTGTCCAAGATCAGGCTAGACGGGGCTTTGAAAAACGTGGTCTAGTGGGAGGTGTCCCTGTCTATGGCAGGAGGGTTGGAACTAGATGATCTTTAAGGTCCCTTCCAACCTAAACCATTCTCAGATCCTGTGATTTAAACCATCTTTTTTTTTTAGTATGGATTGTTTTAAAAATTGGTAACAGGAAAACTAGTAGATGCTTACATTGCTTTGGTCTGCTGTTAATTAATCTTCTATTCCAAATCCATCCTGTTTTACTGATGTTGCAGTCAAGAGACAGCAGAAGGAATTAGGAGGTTCTCTTAATCATGTTTAACTTCAGAATTTCACAAATGACCAGGATCCTGGTTATCTAACAGGTCACAGAAGTAATGATAGATATTCACTTTTTTCCCCTGCAGAAACCTCAGCTGTGTAACCAGTCAATAATCATTACCTTTCTAACATCTATGCAAGACAGTAAAGTTGGTAATGGGAAATTTGGCTCTCATCAAAATGCAGCCAACAATGAGCACTACGATACATTTGCAGGGATGTATAGGCGTGATGAAATACAGCATGAACGTGTAATACACTGTCACACAATATGGAGGTTAGACAATACAGGTGTTGTACATGGAGGAAAGCATTCTATCATCACTTCACAAAGACAATAAAGGCCTCCTTAACCTAAGGGAATATAATCCAGAGATATAATAAAAGCTTTTATGATAAAAAAATTAAACAGTCAGACAAAATAAACTGCAAAAAACTCTTTAGAGCTATACAAGATGATGGAAGCAGAATGATGTATTCAGAAATACAGTCTGAGCATTCAAAAACCGTGATCCAAACCTGTGTTTAGAGCAGAAACAGCTTGAGACTACTTTTATATTTATAATGTTTCAAAACATCCACCAAAATCTGCTAAAAGAAAAAAACCTCATTATTTCTAAGATTCAGAAAAAGGTCAAGAATGTATCAAAAGGACAAGATTCCACAAAAAAGACTTAAAATACTGTATTTTATCATTTGTGAAACAAAACTATCAAATTATTAAATTAAGGGGAACGTTAAGAATCATACAAAATACAGGTTAAGAATCTTGGGATAAACATTTAAGTAATACCCTGAATAAAGTTAGAACATTAACTCTGGAATGACCATCATGAACACACCAGGAGATACTGCATTCTGTAATTTTTCTGTTTTGAGGAATCAAACACTACGATTTTTTTTTTAATATTCAAACTCCTTTGGGCTCATGAATATAATCCTTGATTACAGATCTACCTTACACACCCAAGCTAAGTGAAGTTTTGGATTTAATGAGCATTATCACCTTAACTATTTTCCCTTCTCTGCTTAATCAAGGGAAAGAGTGCTAGTAAAACTGAAATGCATAAATACATCTCACTGACAAATCTATGGAAGAAACTAAGCAACAGAGTTTACACCACCATTGTGAGTACATAATTTCAAAGCCTTTCAAACTCACTCATAAATTGGCCTTTAGAAAATGTCAGGGGTATACATGTGAGATCCAGCACACTTGTAAAGTTGGAGGCCTGTTAGTGAGAGTGACGGATTTATTATAATAGTTCCAAATGGCACATCAAAGCTTAGAAATTTTTAGAAAATATTTCTCCCCACCATAATACTTTATTTACATCTATGATCTAAAGTTTAGTTGCATGGTCAGGAACAATGAAACTAATCCGGACCAATACATTTCATTTTCACAGAGGAAATGCAGAAACTTCACAATTTCCTCTAGGAATTTGTTTCCACGAACAAAATCACTTTGTGGTGGTTTTGGTTTGGTTTTTTTTTTTTTTGGTGTCTTTGTTAGAGAATATAAATAAGAGTCTTGTTGAATACTGACACAGTTACTCACATTTTTTCCCAGGACAGATTTAATTGTGAAGTACCTTCTATTAGCAACAGCAGAAATAGTTACACTACTGCACCAGCATAGTTGCATGGTTTTTCTTAAAAAAAAAACAAACACAAACTGCAATTTCCTTTAAAACTGTCTGGTACAGAAGCTTAATTTAAAACAAGAGGAAACAACTTTTATTATTCTAGAAGTGGACTCACTTGTACTTCACATTTTGGCGAAGAATCCTGATTTAAAGCATCATGAGCCTGCTGAAGTTGCTCTTGCAACTGACAAATCTTTTGATCTTTTCCAAGTAACTGACCTTGAAGAGAGGCACAGTTTCTCTGCAGTTGAATTTCACTTGTTTTAACAGTTTCAAAACATGCAGTCAATTCATTATAAAGCTATGAGAGGGGAGAAGAGAAATAACAGGATTAAAAAAACTTAATGCAGATAGACATACAGACACAGGAGGAGAGAAACTATAATTTCCGTAACTGATCCGCAAAGATCACCCTCTCTTTTTTATATTTAGACAATTCTTCTGCACTTCTTGTCCTCCTGCCTCCTGTCACGCACTGAAAGTTTAAGTTTGAAAGAAGTTTTTCCAGAAAAACACATCTTACATTAGAATATTATCAGTTTCAGTTGCTCCTTTATGGCATTTACGAATAGCAAGGGACACCTAAAAATCAGAATTTATTTTACTTCTTCACCAGTTTATTTATAATACAGGAAATACAAAAGAAAAAAAAAATTCCTTATTGAGAATAGGTAAAAAATTGAAACATCTGTCCTGGGAATGAAGTTAAAGGAGCAAGAATATCAAATACCATCCTTGTCTTTTATAGAGTAGCTTGATCTTTTAAAACTAACATTTTTAATATAGCTTGGACAGCAATACACTGAATTCACAAAAGCCTACCGCATTTTGTATGAAGTGTAAAATGGTTGTTTAAGTAATTATTCTGTGGGAATTTTTTTGACATTAACTATAAAACCCAGAGATGACATTAGAAGTTCTTATCCCTGGCTGTTGCTCAACTGTTCTTGCTGAAACCAGAATATTGTATATATTCTGCAATTGCTTTAGAAGAGATTCAATACACACAAATAATTTCTAGAACTACATCTAAGTAATAACTAGCAGTACATACCATCCAACTGACAAAAAGAACTTACTCTGCAAGAATAAGAGAACTCAACAACCACCCCATCCCTCCATTTTTACCCTTCTTTTTCAATAGAAACATTTCAAAACTGTTTAAAACAAAATCAGCTTTTTATTAAAAAAATATAAAAACCAGTTTGAGAAATAAAACTGTAGTTGAATAAACAACAGTACAGACTCTGAAGGAAATATATGACTCTACAACTTTACGACCTAAGCATACATTCCTCTCTCCATTTCAGTCCTTCATTCTTTTGACTGTTCTCTTTTGTCAAAATAGATAATATTCCCTCCGACTATTTCTTCTGCGATAAAATAATCGGTAGAAGGCATGTATTTCTGCAGCTGACAGTTTTCTTTGGAAATCCATTTCTGCCTTTCCATCCAAAAGAAGCTAATTAAATATCAAAATCAGAATTTCTAAATCTATCACTAACGTTTATAAGTATAAGGAACTGACACAAGTCATTTTACTTGTAAAAACATTGTATTACTCTTCATTTTACTCTTTGTCTTGTCAGCTTTACTTAAATGATACACTTCTTTCTTCCTTTGATCTGCTTACATTGCTCAGCAGTTAAAGACTTGGAAAAACAATCACAACTTTTAGATTTCGAAATGGTCTACCTAACACTTTGTGAGAAATTTGAAACAATAATCTCCCTTCCTTTCTTTCTTCCTATCATTTTCTACTCCCATGGGCTCTCAAAATCCACTCAGGACAATGTAAATTACTTCCGGCCTGTTTCCAAAGCAGATCACAGATCATGTCTCTTAGGCAAAATTAATTCAAAGTTCACACAGACTGATATTTGAATGACTCTGAGTCTTAAAAATTAAACTTTTGCATTGAAATTTCTGTGCCTACTGAATCTTTCTTAAGAAAGCACAGGTCATCTCTAGAAATGCAAGTTCAAGATTAGCCAATATCTTATGGAAATCAGTAAATATCTCACAGGAACATAAACAGTTCATTTATTAAAAACATGCATTTTTAGATAACGTCCTTCCAAACAAATGGAACATCAAGACACTGTTACTTCCAGCTATAACTATATAAGCTCATTAGCTAGATCATACTGGTATCACAATTTACTGGTTTTATGACTAGCACCACTTAAGTGGTCGTAATTATAGTATCTGAAAGGTAACATCCTAGTAAGATGAATGGAGAACATCAAAAATACGATGGTTTTTTCTAGCTGGCAGCGACATCCCCAATTGCAGCTAATGGGTATTTTTCATAGTCAGCATGTCAGGACTTGCATAAACTTTTCCAACCTTTCCTGTTTTGAAAACAGCAATACAAAAACACATATATTTCAAGTGTAAAACTAGCTAAAAGCTATGTGCAAAAAACCACATTCACATCATTCACCTTTTCACACTGAGGTTTATATTTATTTTTAAGCAACACCAATGTACTAGTTCATAGGGTCAGATCAGATTCTTTTTTTTTTTTTTTTTAAGGTATTTAACATAAGGAAATTTCAAAATGAAAATTATCCATATGAAAAGAAATAGTTTTATCTACTGTCCAGAGATAACTAGAACAGCTTCCAAATTTCATTTATGGCCATGCACTGTTTTGTGGATTAAATACATGCTTAATGTTTACATTGGATTATTTGGGGGGTTTCTGCCCATTTCTGACCTTGTTTTAGAAGAGGCACCACATTTAATCACACTGCAGTAAGCACATTCCAGAACATACAGAATTGCACAACACAGTGAAACAGATCTACCATTAATAAAGATACAGAAAGTCAGGTGTAGAGAGACAGAAGTAAAATGGAGATCAGAGGACTAGAGTGGAACATTGAGTAGAAAATCCAAAAGAAAGACAAAATTATTGTAAATTATTTATCTCAGAACTAGCAAGCATCACAGAAAAGAGGAGTGAAATCTTGACTGTACATAAGTGAAAGGTTATACTTTACATGAATGTCAATAAGACATGCGATTTACCCAGGAAATTGTTTAATTCCCAAGAAGAGATATAAAAAAAGAAATTACGTTTACAAGGTAGAAGGAAAAAGGAAAATGTTTAAAATCATTTCTACACTTTTTATGAAATTTGGTATCTGGGAAAAAAAAGGCAACAGCCAGCGACACAAGACTGTACTCTGCAAAAACTGTTGCACTGACTGTATTTTGAGAATCTCTTTCTAAGGCCTTAGAGCTGTCCTTTCTCTGACAGGCAACATAGACTGTTACAGGTGAAGGTACTTAAAAACAAATAAAAAAAAGATTAAAACTATCTGAAATCAGTACACTGTAATAAATTTAGTCTGTATGACACAAGAGCATTATTTATCAGTCAGGAAGGAAGAGTAACTTAGCTGAATCACAAGAAAAAAAGTATTCCATATATCTCAGCTACCCTACCAATTTTCTATATTGATTTACCTGAGTTTACCAGAAAAAACTTTCTTGCTAGATCTTTGAAGAGTTCCTTAAAACAGAAAACTTCATTAGAACAGTAGGTGTACTTAATGTCATCAAGTAACCTAACAATGCCAGACCAAAGCTAGGCCTTCCAGGACAACCAAAATATGTGACTCCAATGCCTGCTCACATGTGATAGAAAATATTTAACAGCCTGATAATGGTGGCGTCAGGTAAAGTACTGACATATATTAAACATGCGTGATGGTAAACTTAAGTTAGGTCAGACCAAGGAAAGCTGAGGAATTCCAACAAAACCTAGTAAAACTAAATAATTAACTCATGTATTTTATCTTAGCCAGAATCATAGTGCAACTGGAAAAATACTGCAGAGTGAAACAGGTGACATAAATGACCAACACTAATATTATACAAGTGTGCAGGATTTATTTTAAACTAGGCTTAGACTGCTCTCATGTACTGAATGCCAATTAACAGCCAGGACACATTTTCCAGTTCTAAAATAATTTCCAGTTCCATGACCCAAAGGGCATTTAGTTAATGGTCTCATAGACTTTTCTATGGTATCAACTAAAGCACAGAAAGCGGGGACATCCAGGCCATCTCCTTCAAAAGTATACTCCTGAGAGGAACTAACACTAAGGCAGACCCATCCATTAAAATGTAACACTAGCCAATTATATACACTGGGTGTAAAACAAATATTGTCCTACATGAAAAGTTTTATCTAAATGTTCACACCCTAAAAACCAGTGTATTACAGAGATCTGTGTAAATGAACCTGAACACACAGTAATATTGAACATATAGTAACGACACTAATGAAAAAAAGTTAGTCAAAATTAAGACACAATAACACTATAAAGGAAACTAATACAGCACCGTCACAGAAATCCATGCTACAAGATCATGCCGTTCATGACAATTTGACAAGCACAATGACAGAAATCAGCTGGAGAAGCTCTAGGGTGAAACTGAAGAGGCACACCAGACAGACTATATACAGTGCATTCATGGTGTTTAGTTTTAAAATGAAAAAGCAGAGGTAGAGTGATTTCTTAAGATGAGAGACCTTGAAGCTTACCTATGATACAAGACAAAAATGTCAGACACAAGTGAGAGATTAAGAAGAAAAACAAAAGAAAGTATCGAATGGATGTAAGTAACATCAGACAACATGCACGCCAAGAGTCAATAGCATAAGCTAAAAGAGAAGATGTGCTTTCCTCAACCTTATGGTAGTGTATAATTGTAAATACCAAGATTGTTTTGGAAACAATGTAAAATGGGGAACTTTAGCAATATACTTTCTCAAAAATAACAGAAGAGAACATAAAAGAAAAGGACATTTCAGTCTTTCTGGTAAGTGTTGTTACTGCAAAAAATTCAAACTGATGAGTCTATTTACTTTAATTAATCCAGTATTTCCTGTTTCCTGACTGATTTTCCCCCCCCTACCTCCCCGACAATGTAGCCTTCCAGTATTTATCCATCTAATCAGTTTTGTGCAAGTGTTGATATGGCTATCTAATGCTGGGGTTTGTGGAACACTTTTTTGAATATATAAAAATTTTGACACATTTCTCTCAGAAAGACCATGTTTATTAGCAACAACTTCTCTGTGAAAAGCTACCAAACCCTGTTTAGATTTCTTCTCTACATATATAGTATACTGTCAGACAATATTCAGCAGTCTTGTGAAGAACACCAGTCCTAGTTAATGCAGAAAAAAAGTTAATAATTCATACTGCAAATGGTATAGTTTAAAATCCTCCATTGTGGGACCAATCTGATTATACACAAAATTCAGATATATTTACATCTTATAATTCCAACTCAGATCAAAATTGGTGTTACTCACAAACATTTTAAGTAAGCCTAATCTTAAGATTTTTCTTCTTTTCCTGATGTACAACTCCTCTTCCACTGTCTCACCAGTTTACATAATTTCTTTCATCTACAGCTCTCCTATTGTAAAAAAATACATTATCATTGTCAGAAACATTAAGACAATGGTTTCCAAATATTAGTGACAGAGTTAGAATTATAGATTATTTACTTTTTTTTTCCCAAATACTTAAGCATTCTGCAGATACCAACCTACACCATTATGCACAAGAACTATAGTACACTAAGAATATAAGTACAGGGTTTTTCAAGCATGAAAATCATCACCTGAGTGCAGAGTTTAACATCACCCTGAGGGAACCAGGGCCTACCCAGGATTTCTTCAACTTTAACCTATGGGCACATCCGATGCCAAACTCTACTTGCTAGTGTGTGACCAACCGTACTGGTGTTTGGTATACAAGAAATAAATAGACTAACCTAATTAACACACTTCCCAACAATAGAAAACAGTATTGGAGCTTGAACTAAAGTGTGAGATGATGTTTGTTAAAGATCTGAGTTTCTCACAGCTTTCACAGACGATGTGGACTACAAAAATGATAATTCACTTATTACTGATGTGGGCTTCAGCATATTTGACTGGACAGTTAGTTTCTCTCAGCTCTTATCATGTGTGAAAGAACTTATGTTTTTCATTCCAATTTAAGGGAGAACCTGCACTGTTACTACCCTTTACATATCTATAAGGTTTTAGGTTTTATTTTGTGAATTTCTGAATTTAATGCTGCTTACATAAAATGAAACATGTGTATGTGATTTTTAACTATGCTTAAAGGTTGTTGCAAAGACTGGAAGTGGTAAAATGTGGTAAAAGCCAGTAACTTGACATTCTGATTACAATTTCTCAGGCTTGAAGGAAAGCAAACTACCTCCATGCACTGACACCAGGAGAAGGAGTAGCAAAGGCAACTGCAGGTACAAAATTAGTCACAACATATGAAAATGTATCTGACACTATCCTATTTTTATCTGCTTTCTGGTGCACTTGATGCAGATTTCTGCAATGCCCCATTGAAAACTCTTACTGTGTTTTCTAATTATGCCAAAAATCTAACTACTGAGCAATGCTTTTCTTCATCACAGACATGTACTGTACCACTGTCCACAGTATTCTGTATTTGAGAACTGAGTTCCAAGACACGAATTACAATTTCCTCTTTAATGACAAATAAATTTCCACTTCACTAAAAGGGCCTTCCACTAAGAGATTTTTAATCAGCATGATTAACAAGGAACCTAAAGGCCACATCAGATCAAGGGAAAGTACTGCATTATAAAAACAAAGGCCCTAAATTGTAAATTTCAGAAAACTGTGATAAGCTGGCTAAGGAGTTCAGAGTCTCCTCGTGTCTTATTATCCCTAGTATTGATTGAAGTCTCTCCACCTTGAAATTGTTGGTGAGGACAAATCTATTGAGCCTCATTAAATCCTGCACAGGAATTAAGTCCCTGGAGCATTTGGGATCACTAAACCAGATGCTATACATTTTAGAAAAATATTCCCTATCCTTCAGAATAAGAACTATAGCTGTAATATGAAATAGATATTAATTTGTTTCCACAAATGCTCTAGCATAAAGGAGTTATTGTAGAACACAGCACCCACAAAATGTGTATTTAAAGAAAAAAAAAAGGTAGTAGTATGTCAAGTCAACACAAGTTGGTAAAACAGATTACAGCTCTTCACATGTGTATGCTGCCCACTACAGCTAGACTTAGAACAGAAATTGTGGTCCTCAACAGATTTACGCATAATCCAGTGCAAGTTCATGACCTTCATCTGGTTTACCAGAAATGTTTTTTTCTATTCAGTCTACTGTTTCGTACTACACCTTAACATCAGGTCAAGGAGAGGTTCTTCCTGAATGGTAGACTGTTAAGATGAACTTGTGAGCGAACTACATTGCCTGAGCTATAGCATGTACTGCCTATCTGACCACTACCAGAGAGGTCATTGATCTTGCTGTAAGGGACCATATATCATAGGATGTACACAGTGATAGGCTCAATGCCATCACAGCAGTAGGCAAATATTCCTTTGTGAATATGTTTATGGAATAGCTGACACTTCCTTATCTAGCTGTTGCAGCCTGCATATTATTAATGCATGGAAGACAAACAGAACACACATTTATCTGCAGCGGTTTGCCTTTCTCATTCAAGGGAAAAATACACGTTTGTATTATTTTTACTAATGCTGAGATTTCTAAAGGCCTGCTGTGACTTCAGTAGGACTGCGTATCTTGTGATTTGGAGCTTGTTACTTTGAAGCAATTACAGTTGGGTATTTTACACAGTTCTGCTCAGAAGTACAGAACAGGATCGTCATGATAAAGGAACTCCTTTTCCCCTCTGAAGTTCTCTCAATTTGTCACAAACATTATTGATCTATTCTACACCGACTTAGAGAACTTAACNGCCACGTGATTCTTTGTTGCCAGCTGAGGCCAAACCACGACACATACTTGTATAAAAAATTATTTTTTTTTTCCCCAGATGCTTTAGATATTTTGATATTTTACAAAAGGACAGTTCCACCATAGTAATTTGTCAGAATAATGCTGTTTGCTTTTGCTGGTTTAAAAAGCAAACCTTACTTCTCCATGTTGGAAAAATATTGAATTCAACATCTCCAAACCAGCAAATTTCAGGGTCATCTGTGAGTTGAAGTATTTGGCAGCTATGAAAAAAAAGCTTATCTTCAAAACCACACTATTCTTGTTCTTGTTGTATGATCAGCTAAGCAAAAGTCTTGAGTCCTGCTAAGACAGACCAAGAACTGTGAACCAGCTATCTGAAGCAAGCATGAATTTTGAGCTAAGCGCAGTTTAGAAGTAGCTTGCCCCTATAGCTATACAAGTATAGCCATCAATTTTCCATAATGCATAAGTAACTTAGAATAGCAAAATTATTTTTCATAGGACAGGTTAAACTCTTTCCCAAACTGAAGTAAGTAATATGGGCAAAATCACTATTATGCAAGGTAAAGTGACCTTTACAAGGAGTTTTGTCATCCTTTATAACAGTAGAATGAAAAAACAGTTTTATTTTCTTTGGTATGTTGCAGAACTAGTCAGGAAGAATATGGTCTTATAAACATATCATGATGAAGAGAGTTCATATTACCTTCACTTGTACGTATTGGTTTTTTTTTAGTGACTTAAAGGATCCATTTAATGCCTATAGAAGCATTGACTAGAGAATGAAAAATAAAAGAAATAGCAACTCCTGATACCGACATTCTGTATTTAAAAAAGAAAATAGATAAAATTCTTTAATTTACCTTGTCTTGCCTCAGATAGGTAGAACTCCCCTGTCTTGTACGTGTTCTGAACAACTTTGATGGAAGTCTACCTATAGCTTGACTGGGCTACTATTGTACTGAATAAAAGACTTAATGTCAGTCATCACTGCAGTCAATGATAAACTTGTGCAGAGTTAAGCAGACAAGAATGTGCTGGGCAGTATGTGCCATAAAATGTTAACCAAACACATCTTTAGAAACCCAGTACTGATTCTGACTTGACCTTGGTCTAGCTTCACAATTTTATCACAAACTGCATACTCTAAGTAAGATGATAAAGGGAAACACCCATTTTTTGAAAAAGCACTGACAGTACACAATTTGAGAAAACAGTTCCGAGATTGGTAAAAGGTGTGTGAAAGTTGTATATACAACTTATTCCTGGTCTTCTTCCTTCTCGATATTTCTAAAAAGGAAGGAAATATATCTTCGGTGTTCCTTACAAACTGAAAAACACATCAATATAATTTGTCACACTCAAAAGGAGAAGTTTCGAGTAGTGCACATGTGACAGCTCTTCAGGGTTAGCATTTTTCCTGGCATTCATCAAAAATGAATCTGTTCTGTAAATGTAAATATAGTTTAAAAAATTTGAATTAGTTATCCCTTTAAAAAGCTATTATGGCAACAATTTTTCCAGTTAATTTTGATAGAGCAGGTTTTTGCATCTTAAACCAGTAAAATTGTTTGAGATTCACACAAATAGATTATTTACAAGTGCAAGGAATTTCTTCTCCTAAATATCAATAACAAATTGGAAAATTTAGTAATTAAAAGCTCTAGGAGAGGAAGAAGAAGAAAAACATAGATAACACAAAATTACATAAAGAAATTTATATGCTTGGCAATTAACTCCTATTTTCTTCAGATGTAACTGAACCTTAATTTTCAAGGCTCATCAATTCAATATAAGCAAGGGGCCATATATGGTGGGATGAACTCAGGCCAATAAACTCTGTTAATCTGCCAATCATATTTTGGTCACAATAAAGATCCGGAGATCTAAAGGATGCAACATGACACACTGCTTTGACTACTCTGTCCGTTGATACTGTACAGATGGATATTAAAATAAACTCTGCGATCATAAAGCAGAACAACATACTTTTTGATATGATGTTGTTTCAGCTGTGTGAGCATCTTCTTGGTCTTTCAGTACTTTTTGTGTATCAGTATTGAGAGCCTGAAGCTGCTTTATCAGCTCAGCCTGCTGTGCTGTATGTTCAATGTTTTGTCTGTAAAGATTCTGCAGCTCCTGTAACTCCTTCCTGTGCAAAACAAGCAATAAAGAGAAATTAAGAAAAAGAACAATAATGATCTCCATTAAACAACTGCATTCAAATAATTTTATTGTAGATAATGAGCTTCCTATTTTCATTTACTTTTCTGTCAATTGCTTTATAAACACTAGAAGTTACATATAAAATATTTATCACATACTTTTGTGAAATATCTACAAAACAGTTAAGTTTCTAAATGGAATGCCTTTCAATTTCCCTCTAATGCTCTAACTGCTCTAAAATAAATGGATCTTCACTACTGCATCAACACTTTCTAATCAATATTCAGTTAACTCTTTAGCAGTAAGTGTCAAAATGTAAAATATTTAGAACACATGGATTGTAACATAAGTTTGATTATTTTTTTTTTAGCTAGAATCATCAGAAAAAAGATACAAGTTTTTCTTAACTTGTAGGGTATGTGTAAAGCAAGTCTCTTCTGAAATGCATCTACTCCCTAGACACGCGATGTAAGTCTGCTGCTAAGTTACTTTTTGCCTGCAGGTACAGCATATTGCAACAATCATAAGCAAAGTAAGTAAACTTTGGTGTGTATTGTCTAACACAGTAATAGGAATCCTGCTGTAATGCAACCATAGGATAGATCTAGTATAATCAGTCTGCTTGAGAATTTTACTGTATTGCTGATAGATCTTATAAATTAAGATAGAAACAAAGATAAGTAACTCTTACTTATTATAAACAATGATTAAAAACTTGGAATATTTTCTGTAACACATGTTAAAAGTTCAGATGACTCCATTAATCCCTTTTAATGTATTTTGCATTTAATTCCTTGTTTAATTCATGAGCACATTTCACACAAATATTACACACAGACACTGAAATATAAGTTTAACACTCCAACTAATTTTCTTCCTTCCTTCCTCAAAGAATTTTCTTGGTGACCTCCAACACATACGCGACTTCCCTGTGCTTAGAACTACCATTAAGAACAAGAGTTATCATTACATTTTTATAATACTGCTGGGGATGTCCAGGCAAAGATTAGCATACAAAAGGCAAGCAGCAGTACCAACTTTGTTGAGAAACCGCAGAATGACAAAGAAACTATTTTAAGGGAACTTCCCAAGAAACATTTCTTAAGACCCAGGCCACTACTTCAGATGTTGATTATTAACTAAAGGTACAACATCTGAATAATTATATAAAAATTGGAATTACATGTACCACAATAGTAAAGTCAGACAACTTAATGTTGTTAAAAAAGCACTGTTTAAAAAAGCCTGTTAACAGGCCAATAGAGGAAACCACTTAAGGACATGCTTACTTAACAGTATTTAAGTCTTGCTGTTCTCAATGAGATGTAAAATAGCTCCTCAAAAGTAACAACAGTAGAGTTGCATTAAGGACTCTTTATGTAACAAAACTAAAGTACAACTGCAGTATGTGCTTCATATATACTAATTAATTTCTGTTCACAAGCACAGCAGTAGAAATAAGGACATAGTGATATATTAGCTCTTTCCAACCAGGCTTCCAAACAAGCACTTGTTTCATTTCCCTGACTGTGAGTATACAGTAGAAACTGAGACATCTTTGCAGTACAGTTAAAACACTGATTATATTAATTTTGCACAGGTTCTCCAATCAGATCTTCATTTTGTTGTGGAAAGGAAAAACATGGGATAACGTTGGATCCTCAGATACTGTTGGAAATGTTGGTAGTAACTGTTGCCAAGACCACTCTGCTGAATTGCTGCTCTTTAATTTGTATGCAAACATCAATGCAGTTATCTGTGTCTGTCACCTGAGAATGCATAGTATTATGTGTTCTCTAATGGTCTGCCCACAAAGTGCATTAAGGTCAATGGGAATCCTTTTTGTTGACTTTATCAGGCTTTGAGTCATACCCTATAGGGGGCGAGGGGGGGGGCAGGGCGGCAGAGGGGAAGCTAAACCTCGCAGCAGTCAGAACACATGTTAACATGTTTGCTCATGTTAAATTCAAGGCCCTTTAAATATAAGGAAACTCAATCACAGTTCCATTACACCACATTTTAAAAATCAAACTTTATTTCTTCATACACATATACTAACTTGCTTTTTCTTTATTGAGTAAAAAGTTATACACACCAAAATAGTTGCAATCTGAAACATTCTTGAGACACAGAAATAAAATCACTGTACTTAACTTGCAGTTGTACGTTACAGCTGCTTTTATTCTCTTTAATGAATGAGGTGCTATTTTTATATTGTAAATCCACAAGGGGAACCTTCTTTTATTTCATTTTTAAACAAGAAGGAGGAAACAATGCTCGACCTTACCAGGAATTATTCAGCACCAATGGTGTAATACAAATAAATTCACAGAATGAAGCACCTTCGATAACAGACAGGCCAACTTGGTGAGGGGAGCTTTAAACTAGGAATGGTGAGGGACAGATGTTGACCAAGTAACAAGTGAGGGAGCTGTGGCCCAGCTGGCAAGTAAAGGGCACAGGTTGGTGTGGACAGGGAAGACCTTGTGATGAACAATACAAGCCCCATGGAGGACCACTTCAAACATAGGCACATAAATAAGGGAGTGCTGACAGGACATCCATGAGTATGGGAGAGGTTCTTAAGAGTCTTCCTGAGAAATAAGAACAACTGTGTGGCCATCTGAAGTTGCTGTTCAAATGCACACAGCACGTCCCCGTGGAGGATGAAAGGAGGAATCACAGATCTGTCTGCAGGGCTCACTGGGATCACAGAGACAAAGTAGGGTAATTCACATGACTGGAGTGCTGCCATGCATGGATACAGGCTCTTTAGGAATGACAGCCTGGGATGGCAAGAAGTTATTTGAAAGAGCAGTATAAATGGATGGAGCTCTGCCTTGTGATGGGCAATGAGCCAGCTGAGAGCATGTGGGTCAGGTGTGGGCAGACCAATGCAGATGACATGGTGGCTGCCTGCTGATCCTTTCTGATCAGGAAGAAGAATGAAGTCCCTCTTCAGAAAACTGGAAGATGATTCATGTTTGCAGGCCCTTGTCTTCATGGGGGACTTGAATCACTCCAGTATATGCTGGAGGGACAACATAGCAGGGCACAAGCAATCCAGAAGCTTTCTGAAGTGCTTTGATGCTAATTTCTTGCCACAGGCGATCAACAGGCTGATAAGGGGAGACGCACTGCTGGACCTCATATTTACAAACAAGGAAGAACTGGTCAGGGATGTAAAAGTCAGGGGCAGCCTTGTCTGCAGCAACCTTGAGATGATGGAAGTTCAGCATCCTGAGAGGAGGGAGAAAGGCAAAAAGCAGGATCACAACCCTGGATTTCAGAAGAACAGACTCGGCCATTTTCAGGAACTTGCTTGGAAGAATCCAGTATAATACCGGTCTGGAGAGAAGAAGGGTTGATTTTCAAGGATCACCTCTTCCAAG
>VYXH01001524.1:75908-95323 GCA_013397275.1 Burhinus bistriatus | reverse complement strand
TAACATGTTTGCTCATGTTAAATTCAAGGCCCTTTAAATATAAGGAAACTCAATCACAGTTCCATTACACCACATTTTAAAAATCAAACTTTATTTCTTCATACACATATACTAACTTGCTTTTTCTTTATTGAGTAAAAAGTTATACACACCAAAATAGTTGCAATCTGAAACATTCTTGAGACACAGAAATAAAATCACTGTACTTAACTTGCAGTTGTACGTTACAGCTGCTTTTATTCTCTTTAATGAATGAGGTGCTATTTTTATATTGTAAATCCACAAGGGGAACCTTCTTTTATTTCATTTTTAAACAAGAAGGAGGAAACAATGCTCGACCTTACCAGGAATTATTCAGCACCAATGGTGTAATACAAATAAATTCACAGAATGAAGCACCTTCGATAACAGACAGGCCAACTTGGTGAGGGGAGCTTTAAACTAGGAATGGTGAGGGACAGATGTTGACCAAGTAACAAGTGAGGGAGCTGTGGCCCAGCTGGCAAGTAAAGGGCACAGGTTGGTGTGGACAGGGAAGACCTTGTGATGAACAATACAAGCCCCATGGAGGACCACTTCAAACATAGGCACATAAATAAGGGAGTGCTGACAGGACATCCATGAGTATGGGAGAGGTTCTTAAGAGTCTTCCTGAGAAATAAGAACAACTGTGTGGCCATCTGAAGTTGCTGTTCAAATGCACACAGCACGTCCCCGTGGAGGATGAAAGGAGGAATCACAGATCTGTCTGCAGGGCTCACTGGGATCACAGAGACAAAGTAGGGTAATTCACATGACTGGAGTGCTGCCATGCATGGATACAGGCTCTTTAGGAATGACAGCCTGGGATGGCAAGAAGTTATTTGAAAGAGCAGTATAAATGGATGGAGCTCTGCCTTGTGATGGGCAATGAGCCAGCTGAGAGCATGTGGGTCAGGTGTGGGCAGACCAATGCAGATGACATGGTGGCTGCCTGCTGATCCTTTCTGATCAGGAAGAAGAATGAAGTCCCTCTTCAGAAAACTGGAAGATGATTCATGTTTGCAGGCCCTTGTCTTCATGGGGGACTTGAATCACTCCAGTATATGCTGGAGGGACAACATAGCAGGGCACAAGCAATCCAGAAGCTTTCTGAAGTGCTTTGATGCTAATTTCTTGCCACAGGCGATCAACAGGCTGATAAGGGGAGACGCACTGCTGGACCTCATATTTACAAACAAGGAAGAACTGGTCAGGGATGTAAAAGTCAGGGGCAGCCTTGTCTGCAGCAACCTTGAGATGATGGAAGTTCAGCATCCTGAGAGGAGGGAGAAAGGCAAAAAGCAGGATCACAACCCTGGATTTCAGAAGAACAGACTCGGCCATTTTCAGGAACTTGCTTGGAAGAATCCAGTATAATACCGGTCTGGAGAGAAGAAGGGTTGATTTTCAAGGATCACCTCTTCCAAGGACAACAATGGTCCATTCCAATGAGCAAGAAGTCAAGCAAAGGTAGCAGGAGGCTTGCATAGATGAACAAGGACCTCCCCTGAATAAACTCAAATGTAAATGGAAGGATACAAGATGTAGAAGCAGGGACAGGAGACCAGGAGGAATTTAGAGACATTGTCTAAGCATGCAGGGACAGGAAAGCCAAAATCTGTGTGGAGTTGAATATGGTGAGGGACGTGAAGGGCAACAAGAGGCTCCTATAAGTACATCAGCAGCAAAATGAAGACAAGGGATAAAGTGGGCTCACTGCTGAAAACAGCAGGGGCTCTGGTAGTAAACGACATAAAAAAGGTCAAAGCACTTACTACCTTTAAACATAGAGCTGAAGAAGGCAACACTTGCCTCCAGCAAACCCAGGATCCTCAGTGGAAGAGGATCAGATCAAGGAGCATTTAAACAAACTGGACATACGCATGTGCATGGGACTTGATGTGATGCACCTATGAGTGCTGAGAGAGGCTCAATAATCTTTGAAAGCTCATGGCTATCAGGGGAGGTTCCTGAGGACTGGAAGAAAGCATGGGACTCCGGTGTTCAAGAAGACGAATCTGGAAAACTGGACCGGTCAGCCTCACCTCAATCCTTGGCAAGGTGATGGACCATATAAAGGACAAGGAGATCATTGGAAGTAGTCATCATGAATTACAAAGGGGAAATGATGCTTAACAACCTGACAGCCTTCTCTGATGAAGTAACTAGCTCAGTGGATGAGGGGAGAGCAGGGGATGTTGTTTATCTTGACTGCAGTAAAGCTTTTGACAGTGTCTCCTATAAAACACTCATAGATGGACTGATGAGGTATAGGCTAGATAAGTGGATAGTAAGGTAGCCTTGAACCTGGCTGAACTACTGGACTTAAAGAGTTGTGATCAGTGGCAGGCACAAAGTCCAGTTGAAGGCCAGGTACTAGTGGAGTATCCTAGGGGCCAACATTGGGGCTAATACTTTTTAATATCTTTATTAATGACCTGGATGACGGGACAGAGTGCACCATAGCAAGTTTGCTGATGACACAAAACTGGCGGTAGTGATTGTTTCACCAGATGTTTATGCTGCCATTCAGAGGGACCTCAACAGGTTGGACAAATGGGCTGACAGGAACCTCATGAAGTTCAACTAAGGGAAGTGCAAATTACTGCCCCTGAGGAGTAATAACCCCATGTACCAGCACAGGCTGGGCAGTGACCAGCTGGAAAGCACCTTGTCAGAAAATGCCCTGGGGACGCTGATAGACACCAGGTTGACCATAAGCCAGTAACGTTCCCTTGTGGTAAAGGCCCAGAAAAGCGTTGCCAGCAGGGGGAGCAAGGTGATCCTTCCCCTGTGGTAAGACACATCTGGGTACTGTGTCCAGTTCTGGGCTCCCCAGTACAAGAGAGACATGGCCATACTGGAGTAAGTCCAGTGAAGGACCACAAAGATGATGAAGGGACTGGAGCACGTGCCGTACATAAAGAGGCTGGGAGAGCTGGGGCTGTTCAGCCTAGAGAAAGGAAAGCTCATGGGGATATTATCAACGTGTATAAATACCTGATGGGAGTCTATAAAGAAGACGCAGACAGACTCTTCTCAGTGGTGCCCAGATAAAGGAAAAGAGGCAGTGGGCACAAATAAAAAACACAGGAAATTCCAGTTAAATGTAAGAAAAATGTTTCTATCCTGTAAGAGTGGTCAAACACTGGAACAAGCTACCCAGAGAGGTTGAGGAGTCTCCATTCTTGGACATACTTGAACTCAATTGAAACCATCCTGGGCAGCAGCACTCCACAAGAGACATCTGCCCGTCATTGCAGCAGGATAAGGATATCAAGTCCTAAGTAAAATGATACTTTCAGGCAAGCATGTAACAGAATAAATATGAAAAAATTTGCAAATTGCATGTTACAAAAGTAATGAGTAGCATTTAAAATGAGATGTGCCTATACACACCCGTATATACCTATGTATATATGCATCCATAGGTACATACACAGATAGGTAGGAATATATACATCTACATATAAAATATATAAATTATATGTGGATGTGTACATCTACGCATACAAGTAGGATATATGTAAACAAATATAAACACATATTGCTATAATGTTTTGACATACTGTACACTCTAAACAAACACAAACACAAATTTAAGAAAAAAGTCACCATCAGCAACAGTAATCGAAAAAACAATATTCTCTCAGCTAAGCACCAAAACTGAAACACCTACTAGGTCTACTTTTTCCCTATCACCCCTACCCTCCCTATAAACAAAACCACCATGATACACAGAGTATTTAACTCCATTTAACATTGAAGTCAACAGATATTACTCTAATCTGACACCTCACAACCAATACTATGGGAAACCAAGAAATTTACAGAAAGTGAACTGCACTTTTCAAGTCACAAGGAAAAGGCTGCTATGAAAACTAGTCTGGTTCTTGTCAAGTAAAAATAGAAGAGCATAACTAAATTATTTCGGCCACTTAAGTAAGATTACAATAACCTTAGTAGATTTTTGCTTTATACATTGCAAGGCTGACGCTACATGAAAACACTACAAACTGGACTGCAGCAAGATTCAAAGATTTGACACTTCTTCCTTCCAATAATAATATTTAAGATTCATTCCATTGTTTAGGGTAGAGATAGCTCTGGTGCTCACATCTGACATGGGTGTGAACTAAAGTTTCCTCCTCTCTTTAGAGGATAACATTAAATAAAACCTTTATGCCCTGCACATACCAACAGTTTAAGAGTATATATATTTTCATGGAAATGAAATAAGTAGCTACTGTCACTCCAGAATCTATATAACTGTGCTGCAAATAGAGTTTATGTTCATCACACCCACCACTTTAGGTGATGTCGTTGGCTTTGTTTCACCACCACAGTTTTGGTGAATATTCTGGGATTCTGGGTATCTCAGCTACCCCTGTTACCAAGAGAGTATAAGAGGTTTTGGGATAATTCAGGAAATCTCTAGATTCCATTACCTCCATTACCTGTAGTTTAGAAATACAACACAGTGACAGACACTATGAAATATGGTTTCTCAGGGGAATCACACAGATACTATGAAGTGGTTTACAGCGCCCATCAAAGAATAATCTGAAAATCCCAGAGCACCAAAATAAGGGCTGAGGAGAAATCTGACTGCCTCGTAATTTACAGCACGGAGGTAAGCAACAACAGCGGGGCGGGGGGAGGGGGTGTGTGTGAAAAAAAAACACAAAACCAGTATTGTTACAAAAGAAGTGGNAACAACAGCGGGGGGGGGGGAGGGTGTGTGTGAAAAAAAAACACAAAACCAGTATTGTTACAAAAGAAGTGGTCGTAAAACGATCGGGGATAGATTTGCCCTAGAAACTAATCAAAGAAATGAAGTAATGGCACACACATCCAGTAAGAACACAGGGGAAGAAATTAATTTTACAATACAGCTTACTATATTCACAAACTGTTTTGTATTTCCTGGATACCTGTGACAGCAAGGCTCAAGTCTCAGTGAGTCAAGCAAACCTCTCCAGTTTGATGTTAAGAGTTCCACCAGAGCTCTGTGCCAGTGAGACAGAGACGACCAAGTGCTCAGCAGTAAACACAAAGCTCTGATTCCTGCAATTTAGCTTAATTTTAAAACAAAAATCACAGAGATGCACATTGGAGTTAATCTTCAGAAACGAACAGCAGGATTTAATGTTCTTCAAGAATACGAAAACGGAAAGGCTAACAAGGACTTTAAACAAATCCAGAAAATCTGTACTGAATGTAAACATGAAAAATATAACAAGGAAATGCATTTCACAGCTACTTCAGGAGTTTGAAATTAAACCCAGTGAAATCAAGAGTGCTTTGCAAAAATAAAGCCAGCATAGAAAGGCGGTGGCTTCTTGAAGACATCTGCTGTGCAGGATGGATCCTGTAAAAACTGTCTGTTCACCAGTCTTAGAAAATTTATCTCCCCCACTTCAGCAGTATGTGACAGAATTTGCTGACACTGGGTGGGATTTTCAAAAATGCCTGTTATTCTGCAGGGCCAGAATTAGACTGAAGTTCTTCAAAATTTTGGTCCCTGCTAATTTGCTGAAAAAGACTGCCCCTTAAAGAAAACAATTTCCTTAGTGTCTACAGACATAGGTACTGTTAAACTGAAAAATACTCTTGCTAACAAACTGCCAAACATGCAGAACAGAGCAAGAAGTTATGATTGCACAAGAAACAGCACCAGAACAATTTGCAGGTAGACCCTTAGAGACTTTCTTTTCCCATTGATTTTGGCACCTACTGGAAAAATTTCAGATGGTATTACCAAGGTGTCAGGTGAAGGAGTATAGATCTGAATCTGCCTATACTGCATGTAAAAGAAGACACCAAATGAAGGAAGGCGGTTTCCTTCCCTTCTTTCTCCAGAGCTTGTTTTGAATAATTATGACTGTGCTCCTGGTCTGTTTTCAAAAAAAGGGAGGGTGGGAAGGCAGGCAGGCAGGCAGCAGACAGGGAGTGAGACAGAGAGCTGTGGGGAGGACAGGGAGATTTGCAAATCAGATTGTCCTTTTCAGCTCTAAAAGTTTAAAATTGATGATGAGAAACTGGAGATAGTACAGGAGATGAGGTATTTTCCACACTATTTGTCAAAGAATTTTCTGACAGCATCAAATGAAAACTGAGCACTCAATGTGACACTTTTGAAAGACTAAGTTTTAAACAAGCATAACTAAAAAAAAAATTGTCAGTTAAAAAAAAAGGAACAACCAAACGCTTCAATCATGAAGTCAACAGAGTTCTAAGATCTTGGCCTAGGAAGATGAGAAGGTGTAAATACTTTATTTTCTCCTCAGATTTTTTCCCGTAATGCTGGAGTTGTTGGTTTCTTTAACTTAAGTAAGAGTTTGGCTTTTGTCTACAATGGTATGCATTTATTATCTTGATTTTTTTTTTCATTAAAAACCAATAGAAAAACAGTTTTATCTCCGTACTGCCACCTTGGGAAGATAAAGAGAAACTTCAGTATTCTGTACTACAAAAAATACAGAATATTTGAAATTCTTAGTTTGTATTGCTAACTACTGAAACCGCTGCCTGAAACTGTCAATTTTATATAATGAAAGCCATTTAGCTAAGTCTTCTTTTTTCATACTAGAAATGTCAGCAAGAAACTTGTAGCCAAAGACAGTTCCTTAAGAAAGATTTGCAGATGCTGAATTGCAATGATGCTGATCAAATATATACATATACAACATGTCAGGTATAACTCACATACCAGTCATATGGAAAAATACTATTAAGTATCTAGGAAGGAAAACATTCGAGCACACAGAAAAACATATATAATCAGTTTGCCAAACTCTTATCCATAAATTTAGAAGGTTGGTTGTATGGAAAAATATACAGAAAAAGACTTCAAAAACTTCAAAATAAGTATGTTGTCTATCTTTTATTATCTCAAGTTCAGGCCTTATGTTCAAGAAAGTACTTGTACTAATTATATATTTCAACAAGATGTCTGTGACAAATTCTAAGAGGCTGTTTTGCAGTGAATAGCAAAGAATTCATTTTAAGAAATTTTAAGTTCAATGATTTGGCTAACTCAGTCTACAATATCCTAAACTGCAATCAACAAGCAGTAACTTTGCAAATCTTGATTACCTGACATTAAAAATGTTGTCTTTGCTGTCCTTAGTCCTCTCACACATACATATATTTCTGAGACTAATTTCAGAAGATAATAAAGCAACTTCATCCATTGATGAATTTCAAAAATTCCAGCAATTGCCTCTTTAAGTACCATTTCCCATTAAACTTGCCTATTTTTATTGACTTTTGAAAACCCAACCTTTATATGTTTTAAATATTAAAATAACAAGATATTTCAAAAAATATTAGGACAACAATTTAGGTTAGAGGCATCAAAAATCATATTTCTGTTTTTTCCCAAAAAGACTTAGATACTGAATCCCTACAGTAAAATTATTTATGCTTGGAAAGCAAAGAGGAGTGACCATACCAATGATTTCTGCATCCCAACTGCCACTTCTCAGGCATAACCACAGTTTGAGGCAATACTGAAGGGAATAGTATTTGTCTACAACCAGAGTGATAAACACTGTGTATGCCTCTGAAATGAAGAAGTGAAAAACAATTGCCTGACAATCCATTTAAAGTTACCAATTGTCTTCTGCCATTACCTTCATTTTGAGGAATTCAGTAGTCCAGTCAATTCATATAATTCATTCAATCCTTCATTTCTTTTCCACAACTCAAATAATGCAGCACTAATCTTACAGATTCAGCATAAAGAAATGGTATGCGAGACTCAAGATAAAGCTTAAATCACTGCACTTTAAACATTTAGCACAGGCCTATGTAGACTTTTTCTGACTCGGCAGATTCTACTCTAACTTAAAAGTTAAAGTTAGGCTTAAAGCTTTTCCAAGTTCAGGACATTTAGCCTCTCTAACTAAATGTTTATGTCACTAATTATATTGGTATTTGGTTACTTTCAGTGGAGACTGGTAGTTCTCCGACCCAATGAAAATTACAGACGTGTAATTTCTGAAGTCTATCCCTACTCAAACACTGATATTAATATACTAAGAGTCAAAATATATCAGAGAGAGTCTACATAAACTGTCATCTACTGGTAGACTTCCAAAAGGTTTACATCTTGTGAAACAGAATGGTATGAAAATACACTGTTGCACAAAAATACCTCTAAAGCAAGATACTGCTTTGTAAGCAGAACAATAGTCTTTCTGAGAAGATTCAGACTTAATAGTAATGAAATAATGAAATACTTACTTAGCTCTGATCACATCACAGTCCTTTTGGGAGAGTTCTTCCTGTTTCACAGCTACCTGAGATGACAAGTTACTGCAGATACTGCGCAACTCTTTCATTTGTTCTCTTGCCTCTGCTAAATCAGTTTCCAAATTCTGCAAAGAAAGCATTTGAAATGTATTAAAGATAATGTATAAGAAAGACTTAAAATCTACTATGTCTGTTATCTACGTATATAGACATATGGATGTGCACATACATACATACATGTATGTATTGTGGTCTAAGCAAATATATATAGCTATTTGTGCATGTGCATGTGTACGAAAAATGTGAAATACCAGAAAAAAAGGTATACTTCAAATTTTAGGTGGCCACCTATTCTTTACTGTAGGAAGCTTTCCTTAATTCATTTGCTGCATGTGGAAGGAGAATCCTGAGTCAAGTCTTTGCAAAGCAACAGTATCCTATTTAACTACTGAACTAATTAAACCTTGTTTTCTGTGTGGAAATCAAACAGAAAAAAAACTACTCCTAACAAAAAACAGCTATGCATTCACTGTTTTAAGTTCTCAAAAAAACCCACAAAATTGAACACATGAACTAACAGTCATGGACACAGATTCATTTTTGAGATTCCTTGTTAAATCTGCTCTGGTTTTGCACTTCTAATTCAGTTCAAGGAATAGGTTCTTCAGGAAAAGAAACGGCACACAAGAAAACCTGTGGAAATGCTCATTGTAAACAATGTAAACAAGCAATAGTTTGCCTTTTAGAGCAAGCCTTACTGTAGAACTTAGTCAGCAAAGTGTGAAGGTATATCTGGGAAATCCAGCAGCAAGGCAGCTTCCTCAAGCAAGACTTCGATCTCTGCATAGTGATCTTACTAGACTTCTCTAGAGATTTAGCAGCTTAGAAGAGTACTTCAGTCCTTAAGAAGCTTCGTATGACTATTCTCCCACAGTGTTTTGAGGCAATAATGGAAATAGAAATATTACAGCAATATTTAGAGCAGAGTTTCAGAAGGTGACAATGGCCTTAGACCTGCTTTGGTATTATGCTACTCACAGATACAATCACTTGTTCTCAGTAAGGCAAATATTAATAATTTAAAACAAATACCTCCTAGTAGAATAGCATCCCTAATCTACTACCAACAGTATATTAGTTTATCTTCCATTTACACACAGACTTAGTTAAGGAAATAAAGAAATGTACATTTCTCTCTTTCAGCAAAGATACCTCAAATATTGAAGGTATCAAAACATTTTCATAACTGAAAAGCAATAGCATAAAAATGTCTCATACATATTCAGGTGTATCAGAAGTGTACTACAATAAAATTCTTTGAATTTGGACAAGAATGATCATGTCTTGTTAATAACAGTAACATTAATGTGAGGCAATAGCAAAATTCATGAGTGAATGAGGTAGGAAAACTATTTGTTTCATGATAAATCTCAGGTTATATACGTGGTGTACCTGACTAATGAGTCATCACTCAATCTCAAAGGCTAGGTAGCAAAAAATATTTTTTCTCAGATAATAAAAGATTTCAGAATGATGTTCATTCTATCTACAATGAAAATGCTGAAGTGCAATAAGGTATTTATAAATTGCAGCCAACTAATCTTAGGGTTTCTCCTCAGTGTTTCTTTTTTTTCCACAACAGCTGAAAGTTATTGTATATGTGAACAAAAATGATAATAGTTCACTCCTGTGAACAAATCCTATTGCCTACCTCTCATACCACACTATTGAGTTGCAGACGTTTTTCATGGTAGAGGTTAAAAAAAAAAATCCAATCTTACCAGTGCTTAAGTTCCCATCATCCATTGCAGAGTACAACACAAAGAATAGGTAACAAATTATTTTGTCATAAATACAACTTTAGAAGTTACACAATGGCAGAATTTAAAAACAGGAAAAAAGTATCTTTCAGTACTTCACCCCATTTGTGACATACACAACTTCAGATTTTGATTTCAACTAACAAATTAATCAGTTCAACCTTTTGAACTGATTTTGAAACCTTGACTTTTTTTGGAAACATTACTGAAAGGGCAAAACATGAAAATAGGGGCAAGGAGAGACTGGTTATACAAATAGCTTGTATACTGAAATACCATATATTGAGGCATTCAGTAGAGTTTTTGTATATAAGTCAGAAATCTAAGATTAGGAAATAACCTATAACCTTTTATACTCAGTTTCTGAGCACCTTCATTTTTTAAAATCATGTGGAATGATTTTTGTCTATAACCATCTTTATAATCACTTGAGAACAACAATATAATTCCATTATTGAATTTTCTCATAAATTACTTTTTAAAAGCATTTCAGGGACATGTTATAGTGGGGTGTATATATTAGAACATCATCTGCAGTCCAATATCATGTAGTGTGATAATGTCATATATGGCCTCTGTGGATAAGGAAATTATTATTCTTTATTGTTTATAAGCATCCTGTTAAAAGCCAATCTGGCATCCATATTGATTCTTGAGTGTCGAGTAATAGAAATGGAGAATGTCAGGAACAAAGGGAGAAATTAATCCAAACTGAAACTTAAATTTTCAAGCAAATATTTATAGGAATAGTATATGTAAAAACAGTGATGAACTACAAAAATAACTGTGTGCTTTTACAAATTATTATTTTACAAAATATTGATAAAAAGCTATGAAGCAACATATTACTACTTCCTAGAGGTCAAATATAACATTTCCCTCTTGCAGATGGTATTTTTAATATGTTTCTCAATCCTTGAAATAGTGTTGTGAGATAATCAACTTCACCTAACTCTGTTCACCAGCAAAGGTGTATAGTCACTTGTCTAACATCACAGAAGGGAAAGGGATGGGGGGGAGAAAAAAAAGGCAGAAGCTGGGGCATCAGAGCTATGGACATATGCAGGCTGGCGGGGACCAGGGGAGGTCTTCAGTCACAGCCTCTGCCTAAAGCAGGTTCAGCCAGGGGGTCCAACTGGGCTGCTCAGGGCTTTACAAAGTCAGGGACTGAAATCTCCTCAGGATGGAGATAGCCCAACCTCCATGGGCCCCAGCCCGACTCCTGGGCTTTCCTCCTGGGAAAAAGGCTTCTCCTTATCTCCAGCCTCAGCTTTTCCTGTTTCACCTTGTGCTGCCTCTCACCCTTCGGCCACACAAAGCTGTGAACAGCCCAACTGTGTCTCCTCCATCCCCTCCTGTTGGTGCCAGAGATGCTGTTGCATGGCCTCAGCCCCAGAGCCATCCCTTGTCCTCGCTGAACCAGCCTGTTTTATAGCCTCTCCTTGCAAGGCAAGGTCTCTAGCCCCACTGTCTCACCTTCAGCCCTTTAGTGATATCTTCCTTGTACTGCACCCAAAAATGGGCGCACTATCTACAGCACTGAGTAGATCGGGTTGATTCCTCCCCTGGCTCTGGTGGCCATGCCTTGCTTATGCCTCTCTAGGCACTACTGGCCCTCAATGCTGCCTGAGTGCACAGGGCTGGCCCTGATGCAGCTTGCTGCCTGCCAGTGCCCAGGGCTGTCCCCTACAGCATGGCTGAAGGGTTCTGCCTTCCTAGGGCAAGACTCAGCATTTGTCCTGGTTAAGGCTCCTGTTGGTCTATTTCTGTCAACATCCCCCTGAATGGCAGTAAAGCCCTCAAGCACACCCACTTCCTCCCAGTTTGGTGTCATCTGCCAACTTGACAAGCGTGTCTTCTGTTCCCTCTTCCAAGTCACTGACAAAGATTTTCAACATGACAGGTCCAGGATAGATCCTGCAGTACACCACTTATTACCAGTCTACAGAGTACAACCCATTAACCACAGCTCTCTGAACCTAAACATGCAAATAGTTCTTTTAAACATGTTGTTGTCTGCCTATCCAGCTGTAACACCATATCTTGGGTAAAAGAATACAGCAAGACAGTGTCAAAAATCTTGCTAAAGTTAAGGTCAGTCACATCCAAGCTCTCCTCTTGTCCACAGACACAATCATTTTATCATAAAAGACAATCAGGTTGCTCAGGAGTGACTCACCCTTGCTAAATCCATGATTGTTTCTAGTCATTTTCTCAATTACGTGCCCAGAAATTACTTCCAAGATGACTTTGTGATTTTTCCCAGGGACTGAAGTGAGGTCAATCAACTTTTGTTCTTGGATTATCCTGTTCATCAGGAATGTGCCCTGATCTCTACTACTTTTGAAGGATGATAGGCTGCGGCCTACATCAACCAACTCTCTCAGCACCCTTGGATGCATTTCAGATGGTCCAATGGATGTGTACTAGTCAAGTTCTCTCAGGTATCTCCCAACTCATCCACCTTTAGTACTTCTCCTTGAACTCTGCCTCTAGGCACAAATGCTTGGGGGAATCTTGTTGGAGAAGACTGAGGCAAAGACAACATTCAGTACCTCTGCTGTATCTACTACCTGCTGTCACTAATTCATCCTTCCCTTTCAGCAACAGGCCCCCATTTTCCTTGTTCAGCCTTTTACTACTAAAATCATGCAAGAAACTCCTGTTATACCTGTCATCACTTGCAAATCTCATCCTTGAGGGCCCAATGTTTCTGAACTCCTCCTTTGTAGCTTTCACAGTTTCCACTTCCTGAATGCTGCTTTCCACTCCTGCCCTACACTGGAGTTTAGTGATTGATTCCGTTTAGCCAAGCTGGTCTCTTGATACATCCACTTGTTCTTCCGAGTACCTGGGTGGACCATACTTGGGCTTGGATGAAGCTGTCTTTAAAGACCTGATAATATTCCCGAGCTCTTTTACCCTTCAGTGCTGCTGGGGTCCCACCTACCGGTTCCCTAACAACTCTCCTCCTTCATTCCAGGTCTGTACTGTGCTACTCTCCTTCCTTCACCTTCTCAGGATCTTGGTCTTCACAATTTCATGGTCACTATAGCCAAGGCTGCCATTGATTATTATTTACTTAATCAGTTCTTCCTTGTTTCTGAACAGCAGATCCAGCTGTGTGTCACTCCTGGTTGGCTCAGGGAATACCCACCTCAAGAAGTTACCTCCTTCATGCTCTAGACACCACCTTGACCTGCCTGTGACCCCACTCTGAAACACCAACACTACTTATTCCCTAGAATCACACAGCTGTGATGCGCCTGTCTCTCTTCAGCAAGCCTTATCAGCCAAGACAACAGATACACTAAAATTTATTCTGACTGTTTTCATTGAAAATGTGAGTAACAATGATTTTCAATAATTTATCCAATATTACAAGCTCTACATTTGACAACTTGAAAATTATTAAATCAGTTTAGTACACACCAGATTTTCTCCTCTGAGTATCAACAAACTATTCATTGTCCTGGGAATCCTATAAACCTTCCATCATAACCAGTCTAAAAGCCTCAATTTACAAGAACTTTACTTCCCATGTTAACAGATCTGAATTAAGCTCTTTACAAAGGGTTTCCATCAGCACAACAATCAGAAGTGTCACAAAAACCATTGAATTGCTACCGGAGGAAAAAAGACGTTTCTGGGCAAGATGTTGATTAGATGGTTACTACACTGAATATACCAGAAGGTCATGTACTTTGACAGTGTAAAAGAGCACAGTGTTGTAAGTGTTCATTAGCCATGTAAATAAAAAGAATTCACTAACTAGATGTTTATATAAGCAGCCACCAAACAGTTTAATACCATGTTTGTGCCTTATTTCTTACAGCAATTTAAAAAGAGCTTGCCAATTTTCATCAGCAGACGAGATAAAGTATCATTTAAATAAAAGATACAATATTTTGTACAATGTATTCATTTATTTCCTTTTTCATTTTATCATAAACATTGAAAATAACTTTTTAATATATTATATGCAATGATAAGGCCTCTCACAGAGTGGAGCCCTCTGAGGGCTAGGACACAATTTATTTGAAACTGCAGTTAAAGTTTTAAAGTGTTCTTCCAAAACAACAAACATCAAGCCTATGGCAACCAAATTACAGGTAAATTATATATTGAGAAAAAAAACCTGTGAATGGTAATACTTTTAAGCTTTTATTATTTCACATATATATATTTTCTCTTAAAATACAGTATCTTTTATTTTTTAATGATTACATTTTAAGATGACTATTTGAAGTCAGATTCCAGCTTTGCAACATCAATTTTTAAAAAGCTGTGGGTCTTAAGTGAAGGAATGTAAATGAATGCAAGTCCCCACTGGTAGACTTGAATATATAACTTGTTATTTAGAGAAAATAACTTGTAGTGCAGATGTCTGGAGAAGTTAATTCTGAAATAACATCCAAGAGTCCATTCCACTTCGTACCTTTATTCGGGCATCATTGCCGGATTTTTCTGTTTTCCATTGTGCCTCCTGCTTCCTCAGTTTCTCCAGGTCATTTAGCAGGTCAGCACAGCATGTATTTAATCCCTTATTTTCCTCCTCCAGGTTTTTTATAACCAGTCTGTTTTGCTCTTCCTTCTTCTGTGCACACTCCTCAGTGTCCTGTAGAACAGTACCACAAGGGCCGATAAACAAAAAAAAGTGAGAACTAATCAGCAAATATAAACTGTGCAGTTTTACCCTCACAGCAGCTTCTTCTATATTTGATGGCCAAGGTCACCTGTGTACTTTTATTGGCCTCTTTCATGCAGGTGGAAGGGTCATATTTTTTAGCTGGATGACAGCTTTGATGAGTACACATTTGCAAAGAGCCCATTAATTGATCAAGCTGCCTTTGATGCTGTCCCCAGCTATTTTTGAGACCCACACAGACATATCCTCCCAGACCTCGGCTTTATCAATTAATAATGCCAGTCCCATCAGAATCTAATTACAAGAAGCCACATCTTCACACTCCTACTTTCTTTGCTCCATTTCCATCATTAACTATTTATCTGAAAGTTATAAAGCTTGGAGTCTTGGCTTTAAAGCATCTTCCTCAGAGTTGGTATGTGAGAAAACAGTAAGGTATAGCAAGGCCTAAGGCAATTTTTTCTCCAAGCTTGTCACTTTCTGTGCCACAAAGGCTGACACTGCTTAAAGAACTACTTCAAAGCCACAGTCTTATAAAACTATGTACAAGTCAATATACCTTAAGTTCTTGGCTTTTATCTTTAAATTTCTGGTTCAAGTTACTGAATTCGTTCTTCAAACAGGCATTTTCCTCATCCACAGCAATTTTTCTCTGTATTAAGTTGTTTATCTCCTGCTGCTGTCCTGTGAGTCTCTATTTAAAAAAAATAAAATAAAAATCTGTTAATAGACAACAAGCAAATGTAAAAGAGCATGCAGGTACTGGATTTTAGAGCTGTGCATTTTAGACCTATGAAACATAACAATCCAATATATGTAGTTTTATAGCATTATTTTCATTTCATTAGTACTTTAATCGTACTCAAAACTCCATGACTATGTGATACAGTAACGTAAATGAGGAACTGAGTGTCTTGCTGCTACTACACAAAAGAGCCCATAGTTGCAGAATTGAATGGAAATTATTCAGTCAAGCTTAGACAAAGACAGTCACTCACAGAATTTATATTTTTGCTTATGGTTTAAGAATACTGCTTCGCTTGCACTCCTAGCATACCAAAAATCAAGTCAAAAAGCAGAGTTAAAAATTCTCAAGAATTCATGAAGATAATGAGAAATAAATACTAAGTGAGGCAACAAAAAATATTATGACATAAAATAGTTGTAAAAAGGGAATTAAATCTAACTAAATTTGTAGCTCAAGGAAAATAATATAACTCTCTTCAAAACATTTTACTGTACCCACACATAGTAAAATCTCACTGCCACCAAAAAAACAACTTCAACTTTCTGTGCATTCTATTCTTACGACATTCGTATTAAAACACCCTCAGTCTTAAATGCGTATTAGAACTCTGCATTTTTCTTCAGGAGTCTGTTTTAATTCCATGTATTGTTTTGTCTCTTCCCTTCCTAAATCAAAATGTCATTTGTCTAAAACATTCTCCTTGCAGTAACACTGTAATTGTAGCAAGAAACAGATGAAACTTTTATCTCAGGACAAAAATGCGACTGCTTTGGCTTTAATATACAAAGTAAATGAAATGTGTTCAGAAACATAAAAAATTATCAACAAGAGGATATACCTTTAGATTATTCTATAATACTGCTGATAACATACACAAGGGTTTTCAACCTCCAAATGGTTAAATCTCGTTCACATGCGTTATGGTTTGAAGAACCCACAACAATTTATTGTCATTTAGACAATTATTCTATTACTCGATGACCCCTCCTCAACAAGGAAGGGGAATTGGAAAAAAACAAGGAAACTCGAGGGTTGAAATGTAAACAGATTCAATAAAATAATACTAAGTAATTAACATTAGTAACACTAAAGAACCAATATTGATCCCGATACCAATATAAAACATACAAGGATTATACTCAGCCAATTCCTTCAGTCGGAAGCTGGGCACTCCCAGCAGTGGACAGCAAATGTCAGACACTGTGAGTGCTACAGCTTTGGGGGGAAGGGAAGGGCTCAGGGGTCTGGCACTAGGGCAGGAAGTTTGCTGGACCACCATCATCAAGGGAGAGAGAGCACTTCGCAGCAAACTTTGTAATTTATATTGAATGTGACGTTCATGGTATGAAATAATCCTGTTGGCCAGCTTGGGTCAAGTGCCCGGGTCTCGCTCCTCCTCGTCCCTGCACCTGGCAAGCTCAAAAACACCAAGAGCTTGAAACCCACACACCATAGCTGGCTATAAAGTAAATATTTTCACAAATTCAGACACTAGAGTCTTCTAAAAATACAGTTTTCCTTATCATTAGAGGAGACCTTACCGAAAAGTAGAATTACTGAAACAGAAATTAATCTTGTGTCGCTCAAACCTGGCCAACTTGTATGTCAGATGTGAAAAAGAATGAAAATGTGCTGAGAAAAATCATGTAAAACAATACATTTGAAGTCATATTCAACAACCATTGATTTTAAACCTACATGTAACAATTAGAGCAAAAAAAGTAACTATGTCACCACTGAACTGGAAGTAACTTGCTCACAAGAAGAAACAAGGGTATCAGAGGTACCAGCTCTGCACAGAAAGCAAGCTGCGCAGGGGTAAATAGGGCTTGCTCCGAATGACGAACACTGTTAGTGCGTCAGCATTCAGAGCACACACACTGCACAAGGAAACTGCTCACAAAACAATAACCACAGAAGCATGGGGCAATTTTGAGAGTCTGAGTAGCAGTTTGAGTACCAGCTTCTCCTCAAGATACGCATGCTTCTCTCCCTGCTCTGCACAATTACTAAGCACAAAGTAAACCTTCTCTGCCCTTTCTGCTGCGCTATGTTGTAACACTTGACAACTAGCTTAGTAGCCAATAAACTACCTTTCTCAGTATTACTAGAGTTAAATCAGGTAAAAAGCATTAATTTCACATATTTGATTGTAAGACTAAGGTTGGCAGAAATAATTTCTTCATAAATTATTACTTAAATCACTAGTGAGTTACTGTGACAATAAGGCATGCGAAAAACATGTTTGAAGATGTGCAGTGAAATTATCTATATATTTAGCAAATGTCTTAGTCATTAAAAATATAGGTGACTTTCTTCGTGTGGATTGTATCTTTCCCTCCTTCTTTCATTTTTTACTTTTTAACAGAGACCTTTGTTGTAACTATTTCCAAATTACTTTGAATGCCTGCCTCTCTTCTGTAGACTTCACCTTTTCTACACATTACATTCCCACCTTCCTTGTAAATACTTCTATTTCTTCTCCTACCACCATCTCCAAATCTTTTCTATACATCGTTCCAATAAATTTAGTAAATTTATTTTATCCCTCTTACCACTACTTCTATCCACAGATTGTTACAAATATGGTAACATTTCTTACAGAATAAATTAAAACACCATACCACACCACATAGCAGAAAATATGTCCAAGCAAGAACAAACCCTGCAGCCAGTTCCGCATAGGAGAAAGGTAATGTAATCCAGCTAAATTGTGTAGCAAATATTGAAAACAAACAACCACGAACAGGTATCGTTTAGTAAATAGTGTACGGAGGCAAGAAGGATGTTTTTTCCCCAAACTAAAAATTTCATTTTATCAAGAAAAAAAAATAAAAATTAACTTTGTTGTACCTCATACTCAATCACAGCCACAGTAGAATTCAAAGAATATACAAAATTTTGTACTTTCTAACAGTGGTCTTTAAAAACATGGAAAAGAAAGTGAATGTGAATTGAAGAGAATGAAAAGATGACAACAAAAGTTGAGATGAAAGTAAAAGAAAACACAGAAACCTCATATTCTCCTATCTTGGATTTTTGCCTCAGATGTCATTAATTCCAACCAACCAAGCAGACAAAAAACCCATTCAGAACTAGGTTTCATTTAAAACAGTGTTTAATTGGTAATTTAATATCAAACCTAGAGCATACTTGTTTATTTTTTATAATATAACTAACTCCCCTACAGAGACACATTCCACAGCACTGGCACTTTGAACAGATTCCAGTCAAAGTTTGCCTAAGGTTATAGATTCATAATCATTCTTCCATTTCCTCCAAAGAAAAACTAAACCTGATTTTCAGATTCAGAAATTTATAAGAATTTATTCTCAGAGATGTAACCCAGTGCATAAACACACTAAGCCTAATTTGTTATCAGCAGACATTAAGGAAGGAATAATGAAATTAGGAAACCTCCTCTTAACTATGGACTCCCCTCTTTCATATTTTGAATCTACCAGACACCAGGCTCCATTTTCACTATTCAAAAAGCAAAATATTTGCTCTTCAGAGATATTATTACAGTTACAGGAACAAATTGTTGCTGGCAGAGATGATTTAGCTGCATCTTTAAAAAGGTATGAAACCACATTACCCTGGACAGCATCAGTTATTATGTTTGCCTCCCTCCCACTCCTCAGGTCCTCATAGAATTTGAGCAAGCAGCTCCTTCGAGTCTTTCTTCCAGCTCATTACTACTTGTTTAACATTTATCAAGAAAAAGTCTGGATCTGAAAAACACCCTTAGAAATCGTGACCTGGACAGGCTGGAGAGTTGGGCAGAGAGAAACCTCATGAAGTTCAATAAGGGCAAGTGTAGGGTGCTGTACCTGGGGAGGAATAACCCCTTGCACCAGTACAGGTTAGGGGTTGACCTGCTGGAAAGCAGCTCTGTGGAAAGGGACCTGGGAGTCCT
>VYXH01001524.1:60489-75779 GCA_013397275.1 Burhinus bistriatus | reverse complement strand
GGTTGGACTAGATGTCCAGAGGTCCCTTCCAACCTCTGTGATTCTGTGAAATCCTACCTATCTGAAAGAGTCTATTGGCTATAACAGAGTTAAAAATACAGAAATACACACTCTCACAAAATCTCAAACTGTAGCTCCAGCTCTTTAAGGCATCTAATTTTTGAGTGCCCAACCTACATTGTGTTACTACTTAGTTTCATTATACACTGTGTGGAAACTGGCAAGTGTATGTGTATTTGCCAAGTGAAATCAAAGATCTTTGTGTCCTGTTTGGAATGGGATGTCTTCCAGCAATTCGGAGGATGAATGAAGACATGAAGGTTCAAAAGTGCAACTAGCTATTTCAAATGTTTGTTCCATATTGCTGAGATGAAATTTTAAACTCAGATCAGCTAGTTTGCAGGATAATCAGGTGGATTATCCTGAATCAGACTCACACACTAATTACTTATCCCCACAACTGACACACTTAAGACTTTAAATCAATCAAAAGGCAAATACACCACATCAATCACTAAGCAGCAAACTCAACTGAGTAGTCTACAAAGTCAGCTACTGCAGTAGTGAAATGATATTTAGGTAGTCATACCTGCGTGGAAAAAATCCTGTTATGTTTCAACGCATTTTTCTTGGGTACCACTTTGTATGCTCTTATCTTTTCCTCTAAATGAATTGAACTTTTACTCTCATATCTGCTCATTTCACATGCTTATAACGAAGGGAAAAAAAACAACAGTATTACTCGTGAGCCATGACTGGGTAGAAATAAGGGTCATAAAGAAGAATTTTTGAGATACAGACAATTAAGTAAATTATCATCTGCCTTTGCCTGTGCAGCTTGTTTTGCACTTTGCTTCCTCAATCTATGAATTACCTTGTATAATAGGAGGAAGACAGTAGAGACTGATTTCTTACAGCGGAGAATATAAGCAGTGTTCCTAAAAGACTACCCTACTCTGCTAGGCAAATGAAACAGCAGAAAAAACCCCATACCTGATCAACACATGGGTCAACCTCCCACATGAGGTTATTTTGACAGGCTTCACCAGATAAAAAACACTGATCAGAAATTTATCTATTCCCACAGTATCTACCAGTTTTGTCTAGATACCATAAAAGACAGGCTAATGCTACAGAAGAACAATCTCAAGTTAGATTTTGCATTGAGTGCAGTCATACTTGTTTGAATACAACAGGACAAATACAACGTTCAGTGAGGCTTTTGACAGCTTGGTGCTCAAGAATTCTAAAAAAAACTCATATAACTAAGACAACCAGAGTGCACTTTCAAAGGTTTTTCCATAGACAAACTTCCAAATACAAGACAGCAAACTGTATTCTAGAAGTGAAATTGCTCTAATGAAAATCAAAGGAATCTGATTTTACCCTTTATGTTTAGCTGGGAAGAATCAAAGAGTATCCCTTGTATACTGCTGGAGCCCAGAATGCTCCAGGCAACAGTATGTACAAAGAAAGAAACACTGTGACCTGGTGGAGCAGGTCTTTTGATCTTTAAGAGGACTGTCATTCCAGAATTCATTTTTATCCTTTCCCATGGCATCTCTTTAGCTACAACACAATACTTTTTGTTGTTGTTGTTGTTCCCTAATAATGTCAAATTGTTTACTGGCAAAAACTACTTCTTTTTTAAATACCTTCAAATCAATCTGCAGAGGAAGCAAAATCACATGCTAAGTCAAACCAGAAAATGAGCTATGAAAAATACAGATCAAAACTGAAAGGGGAAAACAGTCCTTTTTTGTCTTAGCTCTGAACACCTCAGAGTCTTTTCATGGCAGTAGGATGTTATAGTTATGTGTCAATATTTCATGTAAATAGATACACAAAAAGTTTTAAATTAAACTTCATTTTTATCTAAGTGTGAATTTATATAGCATACTACTGTATGGAGACAGTGAAAGTGGCAACTAAGACGTAACTCTTTAATGCTAGGAGTCTGTTTCCAAAAAGAATACGAGTTAGGATACAACTACCAGGAGCTGTGTACTGTTTGATGTTCCAGACATCATCACTGAACCTTTAGGATTCAGTGAAAGATTCTTTAAACCTCTACATAAAAAAGCATGCAGAAAAGACTATGAAACAACAGCTGTACATGCTACTACTGCATTGTGTTCTCCAGATTTTTACATTTTTTGTTGGAGGGGGAAAGAAAAAAAACCCCACTCTGCTGTGGGTTCTGCAGTTTAAAATTTGATCAGATTGCATTCCTGAATCAGTATTGTGTACCTGCCTCTATACAGGTTCATAAAATGTAGATAAACGCAGGTTTTATTTCATGTCAAGAAGTTAACTCAAATACCTACTGATAGTTTATAAAAATATCCCTAAAAGTCATTCTAGCAGAAATGCACAGCTGAGACATATATCCTTCATTGCTGCCAGTAATGATACAGAAATACAACAATGCACCTTGTTTGTCATTGGCTAGTGAAGCACTTCACAAAAAAACTCAAGTCTCTGCAGCACAATACTAAAGGTGTTCATCTATGACTGCAATGAAGGGACATGAATTAAATTTCCACTACCAAAAGGATCAGGGTAACATATAAACAGTATATTTTCTGCTTTCTTCATTACATTCTTTATCAGAAGCTTTCACTGTGCAGCAGTACACTCACAATATACCACATAAAAAACCCAAAAATGAACACAAAATACATAAACCGGAACTGATGAAAAATTGAAGTATTTTCCCCTAAGTGGTGACTTTTAATGGAATCCTGACATCTTAAGCAGAAACAAACTTATTAATTAAACTATTTTATTACAACTTAAATGTGAAGATATTATTCTTTCTTTTGTACTACTTTTCCTCAAAATTTCTACTTCAACATTTACATATTTATTCACTCCCTGTCATCATCTCTTTTTCCCCACCAAGTAGTTGAGGTTGACTTACCACACTCCTAACTTTCTCCCCTCCCGTCCAACTTTCTTTTTGTTCTAGCAGGAATTGAACAATAAGTAGATACCAGGAAAAATGTGCCAGTAACATTTCATAGCTTTCCTTGATTTAGCTTTCTCAAATTTCTCTTTAGATTTTTTTCAACTTTATTAATCCTCATGGTTCTATACCCGAACATTCATGTGCATGTTTAAGAACTAACATTCCCAGTCATCTTCTCATATAGTTCTCCCAAATAAAGAAAAACATGGAAGAGAAAAAAATTAAAACGAACAAAAGAAATCTTCTCTCTTTCATCTCATGACTATTCATTAGATTCTTTAATTATTTTCAGATGTAGGACGAACAGAAGTTCTATGTAAATAATTCATTAAAAGGTAACCATATGTTATAGAAGCAATCTGCTGCATTTTGCAGTCTGTATGGTGTCCTTTCATAGTCAAAATGACTAGTTATGATATAAACCACAAGTTATTCTTAAATCCATATATATTGCTCCAAAAGTAAAATGCCAACAATGCTACCTGATTCTACAGTATCCCTCCAAAGGATGCCTGTATTCACAGTTAACTACTCAACTTAGAACTTGACTCCTAACAAGGAGAGAAAAACCAAGGAAAAATAGCAACTGACATATAATGGATTAAAATGTAACTCATGCAATAGTATTATAAGTGTATATCCCATTATTAATTCCTATTTTTCATAGCTGCCCTTATGCTATAACAATCTTAAATAAATAAAAAACAACAAGCACAAAGAGAGAGGAAATGAAGTGGGGGAGCTCACTTGATTTTCATACCACCAGAAAGTTTGTTTGTTCTTCCTTATCCCATCCCATGCTTTCCAGGACTCTCCAAGATTAAACAATTTAAAGAATTGTTTATGAGAAAAAGAAGTATGAAGCTGCAAGCAGGCATCTGCAAATCCATTCCCAAAATGAATGAGAATTTTTGAATGTCTGTTTCTATCAATAATAGATGTGAAATAAAACATGGTAACAAGGAAAAACAGTCTTAGAACACTGTCAATTCAAATGTGCTTACCTACTATTTATGTGCTGGATAAAAAGGGCAGGTCTTTTTGCAGGAGGTAGAAAAGCAAATGAAGATACTTTAGAGCTCTTTTTCAAGAGCATCAAGTAAAATGGTTCTACAGAGAAGCAGACCAGAAATATGGGCAGCAGACTTCATCCTGCAGGTAGGGAATATGTACGTACTCCTCTAACACTAGTCGGTCTTGCTGCTGAATTCTCATCTGACCCATAGATTAAGGAAGGGTCAAACAATATAATCTACTATAAACACCATGTTCCCTATTGCCCTCTTTGGACTTGTCTAATGTGATTAATTTGGTGTCTTCAGCAAAGTTTGCTATCTTAATCGAACCACCTGACAGAATTTCTTAGTATTTGAACATGCGGTGGAAATAAACTGTGACTTTATGTAGTGTATCAGTCAGTTTTGCAACTCGAACACTCACTTTCACTGCCAGCAAAGAAACCACCTCCCACCAGCAATCTGCGAAGCAGATCACAGCACCGACAGAACTTGTTTAGGATATGCATCATTTCATTCCACTTAAGCTGCTTCTTCCACCTACATTGCAGCATGTTCCTTCTCTCATCTACTAAAAAGAAAGCTCCACTATTCTTTTCACTTCTTACGATATTCTACAACCCTTTGTATCTCCCTTCTACTGGTTCGCTTCTGCTGCACAGGCACAGTGCAAGCGTTGGCCAGCAGCTGCATTTTTGTATTGAGTCAATACTGTTTCTGGCGCACACACAATAGGTTTGCTATCTCTGAAACAAGGAATACAGACACTCCTTGCCCTGCGAGGGGGCAATACTTCAAGGCAGTTTTTCACAAAAACCTCTAATTTGGAAATGAAACAGCATTGCCAAAAAAGAAAAGCTGTAGCTTCATAATAAATCCAGCACTTCTCTTGGTGTAGCATGTATTCCAGCAACGCATCTGCTAGATTTAGAGATTAACTGTCCATTTTCGTCTAATGTGGCTATGATAGCTCTGAGGATAACTGCAGTGAATTCTGACAATATAATCTAACAATCTTGTCACAGCTCTAACATCACTTTAACCATCAGCTTCTCTAAATAAATCCCCTTTCCTCTTTTGTCTAGTGATTCTCTGCACCAGGACAGGCTAGATTTTCTACAGGACCTATACCACAGTGCTGTAAAGTGGCACTGTTCAATACATTGATACTTTCTCTACTCCTTCCTCTCTTCTTAGTATATTATTTTGAAACTATGGCAAGCAGCAGCCCAGCCCTGTAGGTCAGGCAGCAGAAAATCCAAAGTATCTTCTTACCCCCTATTCTCTCTACCAATACGAAATCAAAACCAACCATCTGCTAAAATGAGCTTTTCTCTTCTCTTCATTGAAGAGCACGATCTTGATGGAACTAGGTGTTGGGGTTTTTTTCCACTTTGCTCCTCAGCAAGGCCTATACAAGGTCCTCAAAGTGCGTTAGCCTCTGTCTCTGGAAGTGTGCATGACCATGTCAGATCTGCAGGAAATGATACCCGCTAGCATCTACTCCTGACACAGCAATATTTACTTACACTCACATACATCAATGCTGCCAGATCAGGTGTAGTAAATAATGAACAGCTGTTGCTGTGATCAACTTTTCTGACAAGCTCCTTCCTAAGCGTGGTCAGCAGATTCGTAAGGGCGGAACTTAATCTCAAAGGGCACTGCATGCTTCTTTCTGCTACCTGGTCCCTAAGGAACAACAATTTTCTTGAACTTGAGGAATTCAAGTAAGAAGCCATGACACATTAAAAGATTCCTCATCAACAACGTCCTTAAAAGGGGAATAAAACCCAGCTTCACCCCCTTAAAACTATACTGACTTTACAAAAAAACATTGTGTCACTACAGCAACCAGATAATATACTGAACACAGTTAAGAAGTTAATCTCTTCTACGGTAAAAAGTTTCCAATGGCTTTAGAAACCATTTTTATCTCAAGGAAAAAGGCTATCCTATTGTAATGCTAATTGGCTACATGATAACTAGTCTTACCTGGATTGAACAATAAATTTCCCAAAGTAGACCCCAGCTCCCCAGATGATGAATGAGATCATAAAGATGACCTCTCTCTTCTTTCCAGGCTTAAATACTGAGCTGTGTTAACATAAGAATTGAGCATTTCAAACCAGTGGAATGGGCAGAAGACAAGAAACATCACATTTCTTTACTTACTGTACTTCTCCCTGTCTAATCCAAGTGCAACTATAATTTCAGGCTATCTTTGTAGAAACACAACTGAGAACACGAAGGCTGAGTAATAAAGATCCAGAAGTTTTAGCCAACTTCAGGCGTGGCTACAGAGGCAAATTAATGAAAAGCTGAAACTTGGACTTACAGCACACCTGTATGAACACCCAATATAGATGCTTTTTTGTGGATTAAGTAGGAAAACTCCTTTCTCAAAATGGAGTAAGCTACGTCACAGAAACACATTTTCAACTTGCAGAGAAAGCATTGCTACTGGGAATTCACACATAAGTACTAATGAGCTGTAAAGGTACACTGTAATTTAGAGCTTATTAATTTCTTCAGACAAACAAGCCCACAGGTATTAGCCATAGTCATCATACTACCTATCTCGAGTAGTCTTCTATCAATAAACCAGAAATAAGCAACTTTCAACTATTTGAATAATATTTTCCTTCCCATCTTTCTCACTCAGAGCAGCTACTTAACAAGATTTCTTTCCCTTAATTTTATGAGAAAACTAACTAAAACATGGCAAGCAGAAAGGACAAAGACATATGATAATTCACTGACGCAGTTCAAAGGGACTACATAAAACAGACAGGTTTCACCACTGAAGGTCAATGCCTTTTCCAAGGTACAACTTAAATAAAATGACCTTTTTAAAAAAAAAAAAGTGTCAGTGTCCTCAGTTATTCTTCGCTTGCAGTATCTACAAATCTCATCCACTGGAGAAACTTTTTTTGCAAAGAGTTCATAAACTTCGCATAATCTCATCACTACTGACACATTCATCCAAACTCCCTATTACCAAAATTATCCTCGTGTCCCTCATTACACAAGAATAATCAAGGTTATATGCTACTGAAAATAAAGTGTTTAGATGGCAATAATGCGTGTATACATTTGTCTTAATTTAATAACAGCATTTTATTACAAAGAAAAATACAATCAGGTGAAGGTACAAAAATTAAGAAAAATTTATTAGTGTTAATTAATGCTTGAAGATAGAATTATGCTTCTTTCAATTGGACCCATTAAAGGGGCTTTAATATAGATTTGCACAGCAAGCTGAAGATTTTCAAGTTCAGATAATGAGGTAAGCTAGTACTATTTTAACCCCTCTGGAGTATAATCAGTTGATAAGGTTTTGAAACGTTACAAGGTCTAGGACAAAAAGATTAGCTTTAGTTCCTCCAGATCAAAATTGAAACCCAATTAATTAACAATGTTATAAAGATAGAAAAGGTTTACTGCTACTTTTACACATCTTTAATTTCATAGTCTAAGTAAAACAGGTGAAGATATTTTATCTATTGCATGAATGGCAGAAGACTGAGTTCCCTGTTCCCACATTATCCTCTAAACTAACTGTTTAAATCAAAAATTTTAATGCGTTCTTCCAAAAGCCTCACTTTATTTTAAAAGGAAAAAAAAATCAAACAAAAAAACAATCCCAGCACCAGAGACCTATTTGAGACATACATAAATATTATAAATTAAATACACCAGGTGGGAAATGTTTCCAAAGAAAAGGGAGAACGAGAAAAGGTATCTGCAGCAGTCAGCCTTCAGAAGAATAATTAAAATTCTAGGATAGTGAGTTAGCCATTTAAAGGCAGCAGTTAGAAAGTCTTTTCCTTGAAACAGAGAAATTATGTATATATGGTAAGGATACATCACTACTGAGAAAAGGGTTTTGAGCCACTGTGTAAAACAAAAGTGACAGTAATAAGATCAGTATATCAATCTAGCCACCAACCTCAAACAAGCAAGATATTTACCACACAGCATTTAGAATAAATATGTATATGCCAGATGAGGCACAGCTGTGACTATCAAGGCCAAAAGTTACCAATCAACCAATTACAAAGACAGGAATTAAAAAAAAGAACTAAGGGAAAAATACAACGAAAAACTCCCATACAATACATGTTGTACTGAATTTATGTTCAATAATAGATGAAAAAAACCTTAAAGTGCTTTAATAATACCACATTTATTTGAAACTTTGAATGGTACATTTTGAAATGCTCCCATTATTCACTATTGAAAATGTTTAACACAAAATGTAGTTATGCAATAAACTCATGGCAAGAAAAAAAAGTCTTATACCTTTATCTATAACTGAAGATTACACTGTTGTAATTTAAGAAACAGACTGAAGTCATACTAAAGTACATAAAAGTTCAATGCATGTACTCTGTTCCAAAGATATTAGACAGCAGAAGTTTTGCAAAACTGTGATTTACACTGACTTTTACCCTTAAAGCCACAGGTCCCGTTCTCATGAATATTTAAGCACTTTTTTTTTCTCTGTTCAGGACATACAAAAGTGAATAAAGACCATATTACTTCTCAGTGTTAAGTTTCTTAATTAATTATTTTAGTTGATTTTCAGTAATAGCCATTAAAATGGAAACCTTTTAAACAGTTGAAATCTCTCATTACAAATAAAGCTAATTTAGCTCTCAGTGTTAAATAACTGCATGCATCTCACCTAGGGCGAGGAGAAGATACTTTCTTATTTACAGTCATTTTAAAAGGGCTCTTAAGCATGTCAAGATAAAGTCTAAGCAGAACACAAGACAAGAAAGATTATCTCATGTTCTCCTTCTAGGGTTTTGTTGTTGTTTCTGGCAGCAGTATCAGCTTACATACATGTTGAAGTATGAGGTACATCATTTATTTGCCTTTTTTCCTTTACTCAGCATGGATGCATACAATCAGCTGTTTGGTGGCCACCCAGAAATTCCTAGTAAATAAATACCTTATAACAAATGATATTGTTGCAACTGGTATCTCTGCATGATGCATAAAGGGGAAGGGAAAACAACAGAAGAGACGACTGGATAATCTCACCTTTCTAGACCTAACAGACTGGTAGACCGCAATACACAGCCTTGAAGTCTTGCTGTCTATACTTTACAGAAAAGAACATTCATTGTCATTACTGTCAAAACTCACAGTTTCATAAGCAACTTATTCACATGTTAATTACAGAAATAATATCTTTCTCTCCTTAGATCAACAAAGAAATGACAAATCCAGAAAAACAAAATGAATGAGAATGCTCCTTACTACATTGTTCTCTATGCCAGTTCCGGTCTTTGATTACCACACAACCAAAACTACTCCAAAAACTCAGAAAATGATCCCCAGCTTGTTTCAATCCTGTGGCATCTCAGCCAATGAATGAGGCAAGAAGGTCAGAGTGACACCACCTTCATATACAGCTTTTATATGCAGGACTGGCCATTGGCACCATGTGATGCCCTTCACACACACACACCCTGCCCCGAGTCAATGATAGTCTAAGGGAAGCTATTTGAAAAGGCTGTATTACAACATGCATTAAAAGTTGTGATGATCATCAAAAAAGCAACTTCTGTCCTTTGCATCTTGAATACTGTGTTCAGTTTTGGGCCCCTCACTNGTTGGACTCAATGATCTTAAACGTCTTTTCCAACCTAGGTAATTCTATCCTCCCATCTTGTTGCTAAGCCTTCACTCCTTTCCCAGCTGCCACTTTCCCTTGGTTCTAGTTACATTTTCAGCCTCTCTCCACTTCCAGATGGTAACTGTATCGCACTACCAATTTCAGATTTCTGATCAATTTCAATTTCAGCTTCTGAAATTGATCTGATACCACAGAGAGCAATCTCACAGAGATGCACGCTCCTGGTTCAGAAGCTGTCACAGCAGGCAGCTCTTCTTAAAAGCACACTACTGCATTCCAATTCATATAAACTTTTTACACAGGTACCTTCTCTTTCAGCTAAGGATAGGGTAGAAATGCAGGAATAGTCACGTGTTGCCGGTTTATAAAAATTGATGTGTATGCATGCACCAGACATATTACATTTACAGCCATGAGGGCATGACAACACACAGAAATTCCAGCCACTGCTGTAACACAAAATAAAAGGATGAATAACGTCATTTCAGTGGTGTTTCTCATCAGGCAGCAGGTGCATCAGGTTTATTTTGAATAAATCAAAAGTAGGTAAGCTCTGGAAACCTGAGTTTACACCACAGGCCACACAACTTACCTCAATTCAAGCAAGACCCTAGTAAAGGCCATCAGAACTGTGAGGAAATTCACTAATGATCCGCATGATGGGGCAGAACAAGTTTGCTGATCACACAAAACTGGGAGGAGTGACTGATACACCAGAGGGTTGTGCTGCCATTCAGCAGCTGGACAGGCTGGAGAAATGGGCTGAAAGGAACCTCATGAAATTCAACAATGGGAAATTAAAAGTCCCGCACCCCAGGAGGAACAATCCCATGTGACCTTGTATGCTGGGGCCTATGCACCAATATATGCTGGGGGCTGCCCAGCTGGAAAGCAGCTTGGCACAAAAGGACCTGGGGGTCCTGGCAGACAAGAGGTTGACCATAAACCAGCAAAGTAACTGTGACAAGGACGGCAAATGGTATCCCTGTGCTGCATTACGCAAAGTATTGCCATCAGGTTGAAGGAGGAGATCCTTCCTCTCTACTCAGCACTAGTGAGGCCACATCTGGAGTCCTGTGTCCAGTTCTCTGCTCCATAGTACAAGAGAGATACGGAGCTACTGAAGAGAGTCCAGCAAAGGGCCAAGAAGATGATTTAGATGCTGAAACATCTCTCCTATATGGAAAGGCTGAGCCAGCTGGGACTCGTCAGCCAAGAGAAGAAAAGGCTCAGGGGGAATCTCATCAACATATATAAATACCTGAAAGGAGGATGCAGAGAAGACAGCGCCAGGTCCTTTCAGTGGCGCCTAGTGACAGGACCAGAGGCAGTGGGCACAAACTGAAACACAGGAGGTTCCCTCTGAACATCAGGAAATACTTGTCCACTGTGTGTGTGACTGAATACTGGCACAGGTTGCCCATGGAGACTGTGGACTCTCCCTCCTTGGAGATATTCAGCAGCTGTCTCAACATGGTCCTGGGTAACTGGCTGTAGGTGACCCTGCTTGCGCAGGGGTGGTGGACCAGATGACCTATAACCTCAACCATTCTGTGATTCTACAAAAAACTACATATCAGTCAGCCTTTTATCCCCAGGAACTGAAGGATTTAGACACCTGAAAGCACACCTTCGACCTTTGTCTCTGTTTTTGCTATCAGCTTTACTATCTGTGAAGTATTTCTAACTCTTTTTCTCTCCTTCCATATCACACTTGGTCTGATTATGACTTTTTTCTTATTAACATTCCTAATAATACGGAAAAGCACATTCTGTTCTCAGTCCTGAGAAGGCTGTCATTTGAGGTCTATGGAGAAAAGGAAGGTGCAACGTTGGTTGCTCTCTTGTGCTTAATATTTGTAAGTGTTGGATTTCATAAGTATCGCATTTCAAATACTACAAAGAGTTCAAAAGCTTTGATTACTTTTCAAATAATTATTTTGATTTTTAGAAAATGTGCTCATATTTCCTGAATTTCACCAATGGCTTGGCTCAATAAATGGGTTTCATTTAAATGTTTTTTACTGATACACAGCATTCGGTTTTGGGTGAACAGTTCAATAGAGAATGCACACGACATAAGACTTACGTATGACACTTTGGATTTGTCAGTATTGTTTTATAGTTTATGCTAACAGTTAACTTAATAAATATTGTTATAGGTTAGTAACATTAAAATACATAGCTGTATTGCTTTTAGGATACTACATGTTTAGTCCTCATTACTCTAGAAATGTTTTATTTATGTATTTGTCAGGATGGCAAATCTTTCCAAACCATGGGCACATAGCAAACCTACAAGAGTTCTGAGTATGTTTACATTAAAATCCAAGTTTAGGTTAGTCCGTTAGGCAAAATAAGGCAGTGAGTTGCTAAAACTTTTCAGAAAAAGTTTCACGTAAAAACACGGGAACTTTTTAGGTGAAAGGTCAACTGTTCAAGCAACTCAGAAGAGTTTAACACTTTATCAGAAGGTTATGATTTCTGAATCACCTGCAACTTTCATCTTAAGACACAACAGCAAACTGTTTTCACATCTTAGGAAATATAAATTTGATGTCAGTGACAGAAGTTTTTTTAACTGCTCTATTTAAACATAATACAAACCTGTTCTAGGGTTTCTATTTTGCTGTCTTTGGCTTGCAAAATCTCTAAAACCCTTCTGTCCTTGACTTCAGCTTTCTGCTTTTCTCTGGAAACAAACAAAAAAAAAATTAGACACTTTATTAGTCATAACTTGCAGTTAATCATTTGAATTTTTCATGTCCTGATAATGAATGTCATTTTAAAGCATAGAAAATTAAATTATCTGAAGCTGACAGGCCTTGCAGAATTAATCAGGGAGCATATGGCAAGTGACAGCAAATTACATTTGTAAACAGCTAACACAACTTTGTTCAAAAGAAGCAGAAGCAAGAGGTCTTAAAATACATTTTTAAGCAGCTGAAATTATCTCTCATTCTTTCCTGAATGCAGGAAGTGTACTTGTCCATGGACTGAGCAAAACACTTTTTTGCCTTCTTGGCAATGTAGAGCCACTAAGTTGCTTGGATTTGTGAAGTCCTTCTCTCAGCTACATGGCATTCCTACATCTGAAAAAACAGTTTTTAACATCATGGATAACTATTCTACTGTCTTTTACATGGACAGAACCTTCTACCAGGGGAAAAAAAACAAAAAAAAAAGACAGCTCAGAAGCTTGACTAACAGGGACAAGCAGAGCCTCTCTATGTGGTTAATAAGTACAGGGCTATAATCATCTCTGCAACACTTGGTAGAAAACCAGCTGATGAGTCATTAACGTTTTGTTTAACAAACCACCTCATTTCATTGCTATCCTATTTCTTGACTGAGTTTTAAATGTTGATGCCCTTACCAGCTTCTGTTTTAGGCAGAAAGAAAACAAATGATGTGTTAGTAAGGATAAACAGATCCCTTAGCACAAGACGGAGTACCTATCATATGTGTCTGTGACAAAAGGTCTGAGAAACATATTCCCCAAAAATTACCAAATACTTAAGGCTTCCTCAGCACCACAGGTGACAGAGAAGCAGAAACTCATTCACATTATCCTTGCTCTCACAATATCATAAACATCCATATTGGCTGGATATAAGCTACCTCTAGAAGCAAGAGAATCCTACTTGCACAACTTTTGCTCTACCAAAATGGGAATGTTTCTCAGGTGGAAGGGAATGGAAGAGTGGTAACCATGAATCTGTAAATTGGATCAGAAGTGGATGAGAATATCCAGCTGTACACAAAAGGCTTCATCTGCTGAAGCACTTTGTAACAGAGACCAATAAGGATAGCAGATACATGGACAATTATTTTTCTTCACTATTATGTATTACTGCATATTCTACTGTTACCAGTGATTTTAAAGGCTAAATTACACTGTCCCCACAGGCCATCCAACATTAAGACATTTTTAAATAAAGTTCTATGACTGCTAAAATATACAGTCTGATCTTGAGTAAATAAAGAATTAAATAAAAATGGTATGGAATTTGAAGGAAGGCTTTTGGAAACCAGGGTCTCAAGGCATCATAACTCTAAGAAGCACTCTCCTACTGCAAAATCAGCAGCACTGATGTGTTATAGCACTGGAAGAAAACTACGAAAAACCTAGCTGAAAACATATGTATTTAAATTACATTTAGCTAGCAGAAACAAAACTATATGGGATGTTAAGCAGTTGCATGGCATTAAAAAAATCTACTTCCATAAAGAAAATAATTCAGGAGCTGTAATGAGCAGAGAAAATGAAACCATGAATATTCAACAAGTATTCCAAAAGACATTTCATGTCTGAAAGGTAGTTAACATTTTAACTGAGACAGAAGCTTAACAGAAAAATGCACATCAGATCCTGACCTCAAAGCATCTGATCATCTGCAATCAGAAGCATCAAAAAATTGTCATGATAAGTCGCTAGGAATGCATCAGCAGTGAAATATATAGTACAGCCAGTTTTTCATAGTTTCTCTTTGAACATCTACTAAAACTGAATGAAGTAGAGACTGCAGTTACAGAGATCCACGCAAATATGAAGTTATCTGAAGTATTCCAAAGGTTACAGTGTGATGCCCGTTGGAAAAAACCTAAGGACAAAAAAGGGAGCACAAGAGAGAAAACAGTAACAGGTTTCATAACACACGACAGTTAATGAAACTGACCCACCCTGCTTATAATGCATAACTAGTTCACAGAAATCACATTCTCAGTCAGGTTTTTAAAAATGGTAAAAGACTTTCTAATAAGCTTATAAAACTTTGTACTAAAACATACTGGAAAACTTTAAAAATTAGGAGTTACTAAGAAAAAATGTTTGTGAATAGATTATTTGTATAACACTTGCCATACAAGTTTGAGCATGTTCCCAAAACAGGCATACTGTTTGTGATAGGTACTGTACATTATTCCACAACTTAAATGAACGAAAAACTGCTCCAGTATAAAAATACCAATGCTTCTTCATAATTACTTACTTTGCTGTGGAGTCCTTAATGGCTGTCAACAATTACCTTTTTTCAAAGATAAGAGTTGCACTGCAAAAAAACCAAGTATTTTGGGAAGAAGGTCTCTCTCTCCCATAAGCACATTACACTGTAATCTACGTAAGGAAGTGATGGACCTATATTGATCTATATCTAAACTGTAAGCATTATTGCACTCCAAGTTTCCTCAGGTCCTAATTACGGTTAGACAACTTAAGAATTTAAGAATAGACACACACATAACTGCTTGACCCAAAATTTTAAGAGCTTCAGAAGACAAAAAGCAAAGCAGGTCCCATGAACCACTGAACAGCATTGCCTCTGGCCCTCAAAAATATCCTGACCTTAACCACTGGCTTACATATCCTATCCCTTCTTTGTTCCCACAGTGATGTATTTCCCTACCCATTTTAATTCAGTTGTTTTTATTTTATATTTCTACTTAATTTACACCATTGCTCTAACCACTCATTCTATATGGCATTCCTCAGGGGTCGGTACTAGGACCGATACTACTTAACATCTTTGTCGGCAACAGTGACAGTGGGATTGAGTGCACCCTCAGCAAGTTTGCCGATAACACCAAGCTGTGTGGCTCAGTCAACACACTGCAGAGAAGGGATGCCATCCAGAGGCACCTTGACAGGCTTGAG
>VYXH01001524.1:32901-55413 GCA_013397275.1 Burhinus bistriatus | reverse complement strand
GTACCAGCTACATTTTTACAATTTTAGGGCAGGCGAACTTCTATTTTGGGACCATGAAAGTGCTTCAAAATAGCAGACAAATAATGGAAACCTACTATTAATTCCCCCCTATGTCCCCCAAGTTATGCCTTTTGCATTTTCCTGGTTTATTTGAGAAAGAGATACTATAAGGGATTGTCTAATGCTACAAATTAATAATAATTTAATAATAATAATAAATTAATGCTACAAGTATAAGTTACCTGACTGCATGGCCAGTACTGTCCACTCAATTTCTCCTAATATTTCTTCTTTTTTTATCACACATCTGTGGTGTACAAGGTTGTAAATGAACATTTTGTCCTTTCACACCTGCATCTTATCATTCCTGTGACTGTAACCTCCTGAAGAAAGTCTGGCTGTTGCTTTCCTCAATTTAAAGACTGAAATCCACTGGACAACATTGTTTGGTTCATTATATATATGATCTAGGATATACACGACTACACTTTCTTAGATTATGTCTGCTTCCATTAAGTAGCTGGCTTCTGGTCTCAGGTAGTGTATAACAAAGACTCGGTGGGCACTGAAAGTTTCTCGGTTATGGAATTTTTGGTAGAAAGAACACACTGAAACATGAAGCTATGCAAACATTGGTGGTATCCATGTCACAAGAGGGAAAAACAAAAGGTTTAAATCCATTTCATTTTGATTGTATCTATCTCAAAATCTCCTAGTAAGCCAGGGCAAGATGGAAAACATTATCAACTTGGATACAACTGGGTCAACGTTGTTCCTAATATAGATGAGAAGGAGAAAAAAGTCTCTAAGAAGACTCAAGCTGTTTTTTTATCAGATTTCAGTGAAAATGTTTGATTTCCAGCTCTTGTCTGAGACAACCATGTAACACATAGAAAAACAGGCTGTGAGCAGGACAGATCTGCTGAGTGACATGCCTCAGGAAGCATGTTCTTTATAACTGTTACTTGGTAATCCCATCTCTTTACCCTTTAAAACCACATACTTTTCCCAGATTAACAAAGCCAGAAAAATCACTTGTCCTGTAATTTTCTGGACAGCAGCAATGCTAGGTAGCAGATTCCCTGGAAATCTAATCAACCTGTTGGAACTGAAATAACTGACACTATAGCAATATTAAAAAAAAAAAAAAGGTATTTACTGCTGTAAGGTAGGGAGTAAGACAAAAACTTTTCTGAAAGGATGAGAGTGTGAAGAGGTATAGTCATGAAACACCAGCTACTTAGGAAAAGATTATGGAAAGTTATAGCTGGAAAAGTTAGGAGAAAATATATGGGGTTGCAGTTTGGTTGTGCAGAAGATTCACAGGTAAAGCTGGGCTAGAAATTATTTCCAAAGTGGCAATTAGACCATTCTCAGGTGAAAGAGATGAAGCTACATCAATTAAAGAGAAAAATACACACTATTGCTCCATCTGTCAAATCAAAGCAATCCCAAAGTACAAAGTCGTGATTAATAAAACTCCTATATACTGAATAGGTTTTATCCAAACCTGTTCCAGGATTCTCTGGGGTAATAACAACACCTAAAAAGATGCTGTGGAAGCAATTTCTTCCTTCTTACTTCCATAACTCTGAGAAGCACAGGAAAGGTATGATATAGATGTATAGCCTTGAGTTCACAAGAAGTATTCTAAAGTATTAGTGTTCTTCTGAAAGAAGAGAGGACATAAAAAAACGAGACAAGCACCATAATAGAAGTATGTTGTCACACTTTCACATAAAAGTACCAATCACCAGCCTCCACACAAAGCGCAAAGCATGTACACAGAATATATCTTTACCTTCGTATATAATAGACTATTATTATACAGCAGGTTTCCATACCAAGTCTTCCAATAGGCTGAACACTACATTGAAAGGGTTTCACAAACATTTCCTACCATTTTAAAAAAAAAAAAAAAACAAAAACCAAAAAACAGCTCATTATCATGCTTGTGGGCATCAAGGTGGTGTCTAAGAGCCCCATGTCCATTGTATCAATCAGGATAATGCACACACAATTATCAATTTCTGTTCTAAATAAAGAATAAAATAATTTAAAGCAAGGGATAACTACCAAGCATAAAAATATTCCTAGACTTGAAGAAGGATAAACGAAGACAACAGACTATCTTATACAGACACACCATTCAAGAACTCCAAAAAATTCACCATTATTTAAATGCATGCTTCCTAACACCTCTATGCTTCAATTTGTCCTAATATCCTGATTATTTTTTATATGCAACACAAATAAAAAATGTTAATAAGCCTGAACACCTGTTTCCACCGTATTAAGCTTCATATGAAAGAGCTAAGATTTTCCATATTGTTCAGCTACCTGTAAAATGTGATTAAGGCAAAACAATTTTTTATATTTTCAATATATTTGTGCTTATATACATGTAATATATGTTTATATACATTAAATACTATATTTAAGTATTTCAAGCAGTTCTTGCATTTTTTTATTTTTGAAGAAGGAAGATCAATACTACCACCACCATCCTCATGCAACTGAATTTTACCATGGAAAAAGTCAGTAAGAATCTACATTTCAACATAAATGAGGGATGCTGGAAATGTGTTCCTAAGTCTTCTTCATATATTAAAATTACTCCCCAAATCAAAACATGCAAGCAATGTGAAAGCAGTACACTGTCCTAACAGCCAAGCTGCTACTCTCTGCAGGTAAGTCTCCCAGTACACAGCCAGAAGTTATTCGACATCTTCGTTGGTGACCACATACAAACTCTCAGGTAACAGCTGCCTCAAAACAAGCTGCATGTGCTTACATCATGTATTTCTTCCCCTGGATATGAATGCTTCAGAATATTAGCTCTAGTTACATGATCACACTGTATTTTTGGACAAAATTTTCATTGCTTTATGCAACGCAGAAGATGGGACAACACTATAGTGAATGCAGCCCCAGTTAAAGAACTTAATGCTATAATTTCAGAAGTGGAAGAATGTTTACTGATCAAGTCCAGAAAGGAAAGATGTGAACAAACAAAACATGCCTTTCAAGATCAAAGCACTGAATGGGAACCCAGAGGAGCTAGGACCCCTCCTGGGTCAACGACAGGCTGCCCAAGTAATGTTAGCAAGCCATTTAAAAAAGTTAAAATCCACTTTTTCTTTTTTAAAAGGCCACTTTTCATTTTAAAAGAGGGAACTCATGGCACCCTGAGAGACGGAACCGACAAATCTTTTGGCTGTAACAGAATCAAGTGTTTGAATTCTGACAGTCACATTACCAACTTATTCACATTCTCCTTATCTTTGGCCTACAATTCTGAATTTGTAAATATTAGCATTCTAAAACAATCACATACTGTGATGATTAACATTTATAGCAATCAAATTATAATATATAAGTACCTTGAGGAAACTGACATCATTAATTTCCTCAGAGGAGTTATAATTAAACTGCATAGTCATCTCTTCTGTTACCATGTCTTAGCCTTTTGCTTCTTTAAGAATGCAGATAAACGTAATTTATATATGTAACTGTTATCCAACCACTTACAACATCGGAAAATGTCATTTACCTCCTCTTGCTCTTTCAGTAGAAAAAACAGAACATGCAGTACATTTATAATTTAAAAACTGAATTCAACTGCAGCACAGCAACCTCACTGAAAACAGATTTTGAAGTATACTTCAACTTATACTAAAAAAGGAAACTTGCAACATATTCTAGGTATGCTTGACAAAATTTAACTACGGAATTCTTCTAACACCCTTCTAAAATCCTACAAAGTTCTCAATTAAAAAGATAAAGAATATGGTATCAGCAGGGAGGGGTTGTTTGTGTTTGGTTTTAGTATCATGTTAAATCTTTAAACTCACCTTTCCACAACCAAGCTGATAGCTTGAGTAAGATCTGGACTGGACACTTGGAGACGTTTCCACAGACACCACACAAATTCTTTATCAGCCTTAGAAACAGGAAAAAAAGACAAAAATACATTAAATGTATGCTAAATCTTTTATAGACAAAAAAGTTATAATGTGCATATTCAAAAGACAATTAAAAAAAAACCCTTCTATTCTAGTGACAATTCCCTGCAAGTTACTCACTGTCCCATGAATAAAAAACATGATAAACAGTTCTCTTGAATAAATAGTTTTAACTATACAGAATTCTGAAGAAAGACAAAGACCTACAATCAACAATAAAAGAGTATGCAATGTGACATAAGGCAGCAGAAATCAACATTATTCAAAAAAGGCTGACTTTTGCTATATCAATTACTGGTACTTCTAGCAGCAGGACACAGTTTCTATTAATAAACATTGAGGCTGGAATACATGCTGGAACATCAAATTTTACCATATGCAGCTCTTAGATTTTATTTCAAAATAGACAGTAAATCAGCCTTCTAACATACGCTCAACTAACCTGCCTTATATAAAAGCTTCTGAAAAAATTCTCAAGTGGCAGCTAGAAAACAATGTTCTTTAAAAATACACTGAAGAAAGTTTGTGAAAACTAGCTATCAGCTAAAAGCTTTTCCAGATTTATATTTTCTATACACATAAGTTGTTACTTTGCACTGGTGTATTTTTATTCTAATACAGTTTTATTACTGGAAGCACCCATATTGATGTAGTTATGTTACAAACGAAAACCACAATGTGTTAATTATATAAAAATGTTGGGGGGAGGAGGGGGAAATCAGCAAACGATGAAGGCAAGGAGAACAATAAAAAAGCACATGTACATAAACCATTGACTGGACTAAGACCATACCTGTTAAAAACAGCCTAACATAAAATTATAAATTAATAAGCTAAAACCATCATATTGGCAGGTAGATCTATTCAACACGTAGACGTCACGGGAGTGCAGCTTAGTCTACTACCTTTTACTAGTTTTTTTAATGTTAAAGAGAAACAGAATTTGCATGAGGACAATACATGACCTAAAAGGAAAATAAACACTATTACAACTATCCACTTCCCTGCTTCCTTCTTCTCCCAAGCTTCTGGAACCCAACCTACTAAGATATCACAGGTGCCATTAGTTAACCAGAACCTCACTAAAATCAGCTAAACAAACACAGTAATTAATCTCTGCACAACTATCTTAATCCTGATTATCAAATGAAACGGAAGACCTGAGTTCCTACCTTCACCTCCACTGTTTGGTTGCTTCATAGGTTTCCCACTTAGTTTCTTCCTTCCTCGATTTCTCATTTTTTATGAATAGGAATAGATCGCACCTTTGGTCACAGTACTGAGAGCCCCTGACTTGAAACAGCTAAAAGCAGAGGTCCTTTAAGACACAAAACAGCTCAACAGAACCACAAATCTGACAGGCATCACAAGAGTCAATAAAGACCACATACTATATGATTAGAGTAAATCTCAGGAGCAGAAATTGCTTTTTCTATTTTTGCTACCTTTTCTCTTCATTTGCTCCCGGTCAGTTTTGCCTTGTAGGAAACAGACTTGAACTTTACAAGCAGTGTCAGATCCAGCACGTGATAATCACTCCATCTAAATGTTTCTCTTTCTTCAGAACAAGACAATTACCTTCAATATGAAATCAAAAGATCTCTCTAAAGCAAGCAGACTTTCATCAAGATTTATCAGGGTACTGAGTCTAAATTACTTTATCAAGATTAATACCGCAACAGCCAAATGTACCGAAGTACAGATTTAACAAACTTTAACAATGATTACAGAAGAAATAGAAGAAATAGTTGTACCTATTTTCTCCATGATTTATGAGGAAAGTCTCAAAGATTATTTTTTTTTTTTTAAAAAAAGTTCTGATGTGTCTTTCCTTCAAATTTAGAAATGGACATACTTTGAATTTTAAAATTGCATAAAGTGAGGCAATGCCAAACTTATGAGAAAAGATAGAGAAAAATGCTGAGCAAGTGAGAGTATTTATGACTGCTGGTTTAAAAAAATATCTTCCTCTTTCAACTGTCATAATTTCTAGTTTACATTTATTTAAATCTTTAAATGCCATCAACTTCTTCAACCAAGCAAAGAAGAAAACTTTATGGAGATTTGATGCCTTATCAAAGTATTACTGTAAACCCAGAAATATCTAGCTGCCAACAGTAAGAATGCACAGCACTAGCTTTCTGATTGTATTAGAAAGTAAATAAAACAAAGACTCCAGCCACAAAAGATTTTATAATTCAAGACTATTATCAGCTTACGCAAACTGGACTACAGCAGAAAGAGTTTGTCTTTTATAAAACCAGAGACATTTCATCTAACTGCCTTTGTAAGACACATACAACTTTTAAAGTATTCACAGGGAGACTTCATTTCTGGTGTTTCCAAACAAAACCTAACAATTAACAACAAACTTTGTATAGAAAGAAATGAGGCACAAACTCTTATTTAAAAACACATGAAAGGAACATAATCTTTCTCTAATCGAATTGGGTTAGCAATGTAAGCACTCTTTCCAAAACCAAAAGTGACCCTGTTGCATGCAAGCAAACAGATAGTAACCAACTATATTATGGTGCACTGACTGCATTCACTTTTTGAAGAAAACACTAAAACTAATCCATACATCATAGAAGTAAGAACTCAAATGACTCTACCAGTATCCAAGTCTTTATTTTATTTATTTATTTAGAAGTGCTAAAAATAAGTTCACTTTCAGCTAGGAATTAAGTTAAAGGACAAATAGTAAGCATCATATTAATCAGCTTGCTTAGTTCAGGCCAAAAAGATGACTATCCACATCTTTTTTTTTTAAAAAAAAAAAAAACACACAAAAAATCCCACACCACCTCTCATTGCGTGCTATCACCTTATGCCACTTAGTATCCTGGATTCCTATGTATCTAGTCTGAAAGACTATACAAAAAGTATGCACTTTCTTCATGTGTCCTCAAAAAAGCCACCATCTCCTGAAAATGCCTTAACATGAGACCTGAAAAGCCACAAAGTGTGTACACTGTGAATTAGGCATGACCTACTGCTTCTTCTCAGGCCGAAACAGAACAAAAAGTAAAAATGTTTTTCAGATTTGGAAAAACTGCTGCAGGCTTTCCAAAAAGCATTAGGATCTACACAGAACACAGATTCTGAGAATTTTTAACATCTAAAAATATCTTGTATTTATGCTGGGTTTTCAACAAAGAAAAAACACAAAGCGAAACAAAAACTCACTCAATAGCAGCAATGGAGATGTGATTTCTTTTCAATTATTTAGAAGGACAGTAACTCAGTAGTCCTTACACTGTAAATGGCACCACTTTGAGTACAAACAAATCTTTGAACCATAACGGAGGAATAAACCACTATATCTAATAAACCATGTCTAACTAATTTTAAAATCATTTCAATTCAAATCGCTCAGTTAATCAGCAATATGGAGAGCAGGACTGAACTGATAATAGTGCTTGAGTATTTTTTATGTCTTTAATACACAATTCACTGTGTATTTTTACACTTAAAAATGTGTACAAATTAGTCTAAGGGCCATGAAGTCATTACAGCACAGAGAAGTCCAAATATAACAAAGTGTCAACAGCATTCCACCTAAAAATGCGCAAAAATCTTGAGTCAAACAAAGTTTCTGATCCTGATTTATGAGCTTACAAGCTTTGTTCAGTTCAGTTTTGTTTGCCTGTTTAAAGACTGGGATTTGCTTACCATCACACTTCCTTAGCTTTTCCCTTTACTGTCCTGTATACAAGACTACAGAAGTAGCTGTTGGGTCTTCTGCTTATTTATTCATTTATTAGAAGAGCTGAGACACTTGGGCTCCTGCATAACTCCAAGAAGCACTATCAAATATCACAAGGCTCACTACAAGCAACAGCAGCTGCCTGTTGTCCTACCCTGCAGGTTCCTACACGCTCCAGGTCCCAGCTAGGGAATAGCACAACTCATAACAAGAAGACAGAGTAGCACACAACCTTCAGACATATACTTCTAGGCACAGCATTCCTCCGTTACAAAAAAAACAATAAAAAGGGAAACCTGCAATAATATATACTGAATTGTTCCTAATGAACAAATATGTACTCTATATATACATATATACGTACAATACAACAAGAGGGAAATGTTCACATCCCTCCTGTGAGTTTTGCTGAGTATCCAGCATATCTTGAGTGTCTGGTAATCTAGTTTCTACCTAAACTTTGCCAAGCCTTCCAGAAATTGACCTTTTGACAATATATAAAATACGAAGTTTCAAATCAACGTTGTCTTCCTAATGAGAACACAGACACTCAGGTACAAATGATCAATTGAATAAGCAGTTCAGATTAACCTCAAAGCACCTATAACTATTTCACAGACTACTCTTCCTTGGACAACTTTGAAAGTAAAATCAACTCCAAGTTGTACTCATGTCAGTGAAATTACCACTCCTTACACAACTAAGTTCTGCAACGTTTCTGTCTGTGCTGACAGAACAGTAGATGGTAGGAATGGAAAAGCTATCCTAATTTAAAAATAAAAAAGCTTGCTTGCAGTAAGGAATATTGAATGTGAACACCGTGCACTAAATAAACCTCAAAGAAACAGCAGAACAGGCTAGGCAGTGCTTATTGGAAACAAACAAACAAAAAAAAAACAACAAACCCAACCAACAACAAACAAACACACCAACCAAACCACACAAACACTAAAAACACAAAACACAAACAAATAAAAATCTTCCCAAGTCATCTGGAAATAAGTGAAAAATCACTGGAATTTCCAGAACTGCAAAACAATGTTATTTCAATAAATGCTGTTTCTTTTTGATGATGGCAGGAACTGGTATTTAAAGTTACTACTGCAACCTATGAATCAGCACACACAGAACTATTAAGCAATGTTGTAATTATATCAACAGATATTCCAATCTAAATCTACAAATGCCTTTCACTACATATTTGTATTTCTATAAATGCACACAAAACAAAGCAGCATCCTACCTAAGTGGACTTCTGCCAAAAGAATAAGGACACAAATGCATCTTCAAATACATGTTACCAGTAAAAAAGATAATTTGCAGTTAAAAATCTGTGAAGTTTGTTACATAAAAAGAAAGTTTACATGTACAAAATTTGTCATTATGACAATAAAACATTAGTAAAACATTAGTCAATGAATGGTAAGTTACCATAAAATGTGACTTTCTTCTCTTCAACATGCCAAACATTTTAATAGCTAAAACTGTTTCATTTCAATCTATAAGTCATTAAGCATTTTGTAGAACATCACGAGTATTAGACAGAAATTATTACAGTTTTAAGATGAAAAGAAGTTTGAACAGCCTTTTTAAGCTTTTGGCACAATTAATGGGCTTGGTAAAGCTGTTCCCTGACTGGTCTTGGGAGCCAAACAATTTCTTCCGAAAAAGGGCTGCTTAGACTGCCTAAAGTTGGCACAGAAAAACACTGCAGCTGTCAAGGCCTGGGATGTATCAATCTCCAGCATACCCAAGAAACATTCAGCCTACTCAAGTGTATGTTAACAGCTCAAGAGGTCAGCAAGAGTGTACCTTGAACATCTGAGAACTTACATACACAACGCAGAATACAGATGTCATTTGAAAGTTAGTGAAAATTACTCACTAAAACTAAGATTATTCCCAACACATCTAATGTCAGATAAAGATGCTCACCCTGTGACCAAGTTTGCATGCCAGACCTAAAGAATTATTAAAGAAAAAACAGAGCGTACTGTGTATCCCCTGAAAAGTGGAATTTTTCTCTGAGCTTACAATGAAAGTAATTGTAGTTCATCATCACACTGAGACATACAGAAATTAAGAGTATCTTAGGCCTTGAATGTGTTCGTTGCAAAGCAAACTGGATTTTTCTTACTTATTTTTAAAAGCAGCAAGCTCAGAAGCAGCAACAAACATAAGATGAGCCACTGACAAAGGTTATATGGCATGACTAGCTATAAAAGAAGTATTTGCTTGCAAGTGAAGTCATGAATTTGTTAAACATTAGCGTAAGTCACAAAACAAAGAATCCCTCTGGCTTATAAGCAGGGAAAGACAAATATTCTTATTTAAATTAAAATGGTTTACTTTCCTATGGGAAGAGAAATCCAAGCGTAAATACTGCTCTGGACATTTGATATCAAAAGTATGTAAAATTGTATCTACAGTGTATACAGTTATTTGTCTAATGGAAACTTAAAGTGACCTAAACATAGACTGTTTTGAGTACTTTTACACTGCTTTATCAAGGAGAATTAGCTGGCATTCTTTTAAAGTAATGCTACTGAATTGCTATAGGAAAAACTTAAATTAGCAGTGAGAGAGTACCAAAAGCACAAGAATTTTTTTTTTTTTGCTGCTCACAGGAACGTTCATAACAGTGGGGGTACTAAATTTACAGGTAGGTTTACTTTGTTTATGTGTCTGTCACATGTTGTGTTGAGAACAAGGACAAACTGAAAAATCTCTTCCTTCAGTGTAAATTCATATATAAAGCATCTCAGTTACCTACAGTTTGACATCAGTACTCTTTTTGATGTTCCACCGTATTTATTTCAAAGCATGTTAACTATTAGTAGCATTTGTATCATACCTTAAATTTTTATAGAATTACAAATCATTATTTACTATTTAGGAAGATACCATCTTCTGTAATCTGGAAGAGAATACTCCTGGAACAGGAAAGGAAAAAAAAAAAACCAAAACAAAAAAAACACCCAAGCAATCAACCTCTTCCCCACCCCACCCACACCCCAATAATTGCTAAAAAAGCACAGGATGGACTCTCATTTTAATTTTTTTAATCAGCAGATATCCCCAAAAGGGAAAATGAAACAGTTGTGAGGACAGAGGGAGCTATTGGTTTACTGCTAATTCATAGTAAGAACTCTACAATAATCATATACTGACAATTTTCTCTATTATGAAGTGAGTATTTCAATACAAAGTGAAATACGCATCACTTATTCTGGAAGAATTCGTATGGAAATGTAAAATACAATATGGAATGAAGGGGAAAAAAGCATGAAATAAAATGGCTGGTTTAAACATTGAAACATCTGCAAGAAAATTATTAATATGGATTGTTTTGGACTCCCCTAACAACTAGTATACTTCTAACTAAAGAACTCAAGCCTTTAATCAAACTGACATATACACTTTACATCCAAGTGACAGACTTGCTTCTTAATGTCTCATAAGAAGTTTAAACCTACACTGTTATATGCTGCCAGTGCAGACTCTTGAGCCTGCTGTGCAAGTGTTTCTTTGTGGTTTTCAGTCACGTATTATATTCCTAAATAAGAGATATTCTCTCTGCAACTCACCCCAGCCCTGCTGAGTGGTCACAGTACAGAATACTCTTTGACTTGACAGAGCCTATCTTTGAGGTGCTACACTTTTCAACAACCTAAGAAGTCACTAAAAGGCTGATCAGTACCTCACAAGAAAACTTAGTGCCTTATACATACTAGGTTTTAAAGATAACATTAGGTTATTTTCAAGTTCACAGAAGTCACTCACAGTATGCACTTGTACATTACATCCAATCACGAGGTAGGGATTTGTAAGGCGGCTGTATGTGACCCAACCAGACTGATAGCTTCAAAACAGATGTCATCAGCAAATAAATCGATTTTTCCCCCTTCCTCCCCAATTCCTTAATGTGGCACTATAAGGGATATGCAACTAACATGTAATTTTATGATACTAGAAAAATAGTTTAATGTATCTTCCAGTCATAATTTTCTATTTATAAAATTTCCTGTTACCTTGTTGGTAGTTTTGGCAACAAAGATACCTTTGAATAAAAACAGCAGAAAGAAAGTATACTGCTTTACTTATACATATATGTAGAATAAAAAAAATTGTGTCTAGCTAAATATACATGCATAACCCCCTCCCCCAAGAGATTGCGTCTTTACTCAGAACTCTATTGAAAGCAAACAGGCATCATAAAAATAAAACAATGTTACTGTGTTACATTGTTGATGCAGTAATAGTGGTCTAAGCAAAAATACTACACAACTTATACTAAAAGATGCTGTCATTACACATGATTTCATAAACAGACTCTCAGATTAGTCCATCAGTGACAAAAAGACAGCAATGCACTTAACTGAATAATTTTATTACCCATTCTTCATTGACATAATTAATTGACTCATTGTGGCATCAACGGACAAGAAATACAAGGTATTTCCTGGCCTGTCATGACATAGTCAATGAATTAACATCACAGAAGTCATATCAGTACCATTACAGGAGGACAGGACAGAAATAAGCATGCGTTAAATGGTAGAAAGAAGTTATGAGATAGAAATGGACCTATGACACACAATGCCACCCTCACTGACTAGCTAAAAGTAAATTACTTCCTTTGCTCTTTGGTGAACTCACAGTCAGGATGCTTTGCAGGCCTTCATTCACTGGTACAGCCATTCCACCCACAATTGCTTTTTTCTAAGTACTCAACAGTGAAAACTTAACACTTGGTTGATGTAAGAACTGTTTTCAAAGAAGGGAGGATATGAGAAAGCAAAGGGTTCAGTTCCAGAGGTATGCGTTTGCTTTATTCCCTTTATAGATCAAGGATAGGATAACTCATTTGTGAGCTTTCATTTCAAGCTATAAATATCTAAACTACTTCAATTAAAACTAAGTGTAGTCATTGAAGTAATTTGGATGGAAGATGCACAGAAAGGAATAGGACCTGAATTTTCTAAGTCACATAACTGATTTCTGGAAGTACTACAATTTTGAGAGTTATTTTAAGATTCCTATCACTTATTTGAGATCACAGGATAATCTAAAAGTTTCAGCACAGGCCTCAGAGTTAGTTTTTGTTTCAAGATAATGCTCTGGATTAATATAATCATAATGCATTGGTGATTTTCAATGCATTTGAGAACACAGGAATGCACAAGTAGTTCTATTTTACAAACAATATAACCATATGCATACATTTGGGTATATTCACTCTGAATTACCATGACTAATCAAGTAGAATTTGGGTCTATTGCATCAACTCTGCCTGAAAGTACTTTCCAAATCCTGTGAAACTGCAGACAAATAAGAGAATATTGCATATCTCCTAAGTCATGAGCTAAATAGTACCTGAAATAGTTGAAACAGTGCACACTTAATAACAAAGAACAAGAAGCTTATCTGAAATCACTCCCTAAGAACAGCATACCTCCTCCTGAATTAAAATACAGTTTGACAGAAAAACCAGAGCTGGTACAGCCATTCTCCTCTGGGCTGAATCTGTAACTACATGGTAAACATAGACATCTCAGCATGTTCTAGAAGCATTTTCAGTGCAGCTGGAAAAATTACAAGCAAGAGCTTATTTCTCTGCACATAAAACACAACGCCCTTTATTGAGAAACACTAATGTTTTGTTGTTCCCATAAAAGGTACCTTTTCACTCCTGCCTATCTCATGGCAGTCAAATGAAGTCCACAGTGAGTGGAGGAAAGGCAGTATCGCATCCCTTTTTATAAAGGGTAAAAAGGAGGATCCTGGGAACTACTGACCAGTCAACATCACCATGGTGCCCAGTAAAATCAGGGAGCAGATCCTCCTGGAAGCTATGTCAAGGCATATGGATGACGAGGAGGTGATTAGAAACAGACAACATGGCTTCAGCAAGGGCAAACTGTGCCTGACTAATGGCCTTATACAATGGAGCGTCTGCATCGGTGAACAAGTGAAGAGCTAAGGATGTCATCTACCTAGACTTCTGTAAAGCCCTTGATACAGTCCCCACAACATTCTTGCCACTTCATTGGAGAGATATGGATTTGATGGATGTACTGTTAGATTGATAAGTAATTGGCTGGACAGCCCTGTCCAGAGAGTTACAGTTAACAGCTCAATGTCCAAATGGAAACCAGTAACAACTGGTGGCCCTCCAGGGTCTATATTGTGACCAATACTGTTTTAATACCTTCATAAATGACACAGTGGGAGCGAAGGAATGCACCCTCAGCAAGTTTGCAGATAACGCCAAGCCGAGTGTTGAAGTTTCTACACCACAGGGAAGGGATGCCATTCAGAGAGACACTGACAGACTTGAGGAGTGGGCCCATGTGAACCTCATGAAGTTCAACACGGCCAAGTGCAGGGTCCTGCACCTGGGTTGGGGCAACCCCCAGTATCAATACAGGCTGAGGGATGAGTTGATTGAGAGGAGCCCTGCTGAGAGGGACTATAGTATATAGAGAAGGGTACACTGGTGAACGAAAAACTGGATATGGGCCCACAACATGCACTTGCAGACCAGAAAGCCAACTATATCCTGGGCTGCATAAAAAGAAACACGGACAGTAGTTCAAGGTAGATGATTCTCCCTCTCTACTCTGCTCTCGTGAGACCCTACCTGCAGTACTCCACTCAGCTCTGGGGAACCTCGCACCAGAAAGACATGGCCCTGTCAGCACACGTGTATAGTAGGGCCACAAGAACGATGAGAGGGCTGGAACACCTCTCTTGTGAATAAAGACAGAGTTGTGGTTTTTCAGCCTGGAGAAGAGAAGGCTCCTGAGGGACCTGACTATAGCCTTTCAATACCTAAAGGAGGCTTGTAAGAAAGACAGAGACTTTTTACCAAGGCCTGTAGTGACAGGAGAAGGGACAACAGTTTTAAACTGAAAAAGGGTAGTTTTAGACTGGACATAAGGAAGACATTTCTTACAATGAGGGTGCTGGGCCACTGGAACAGGCTTGTGGATGCCCCATCATTGGAAGTGTTCAAAGTCAGGTTGGACAGGGCTTGAAGCAACCTGAGAGACATCTCTGCCCATGGCGGGGGGCAGGGGGGAGCGGGGTGGACTAGATGATCCTGAAAGGTCCGTTCCAAAACAAATCACTCTGTGATCTCTATACCAAATTTTAGATTCTTATTCACATTCTGGGAACAATCTGAAATATTCACACACAGATGTACTGTGAATAGGTAACTACTTCATTAAGTNTGATTGAGAGGAGCCCTGCTGAGAGGGACTATAGTATATAGAGAAGGGTACACTGGTGAACGAAAAACTGGATATGGGCCCACAACATGCACTTGCAGACCAGAAAGCCAACTATATCCTGGGCTGCATAAAAAGAAACACGGACAGTAGTTCAAGGTAGATGATTCTCCCTCTCTACTCTGCTCTCGTGAGACCCTACCTGCAGTACTCCACTCAGCTCTGGGGAACCTCGCACCAGAAAGACATGGCCCTGTCAGCACACGTGTATAGTAGGGCCACAAGAACGATGAGAGGGCTGGAACACCTCTCTTGTGAATAAAGACAGAGTTGTGGTTTTTCAGCCTGGAGAAGAGAAGGCTCCTGAGGGACCTGACTATAGCCTTTCAATACCTAAAGGAGGCTTGTAAGAAAGACAGAGACTTTTTACCAAGGCCTGTAGTGACAGGAGAAGGGACAACAGTTTTAAACTGAAAAAGGGTAGTTTTAGACTGGACATAAGGAAGACATTTCTTACAATGAGGGTGCTGGGCCACTGGAACAGGCTTGTGGATGCCCCATCATTGGAAGTGTTCAAAGTCAGGTTGGACAGGGCTTGAAGCAACCTGAGAGACATCTCTGCCCATGGCGGGGGGCAGGGGGGAGCGGGGTGGACTAGATGATCCTGAAAGGTCCGTTCCAAAACAAATCACTCTGTGATCTCTATACCAAATTTTAGATTCTTATTCACATTCTGGGAACAATCTGAAATATTCACACACAGATGTACTGTGAATAGGTAACTACTTCATTAAGTGAAAAAAAAAAAAAGTATTTTTTTTTATTTTTTTAAAAAATCTCACTCTCAGTTCCTTTTCAGTTTGACTCAAATATTCCAAACAAGTATTTTTCAGAAGGAAAGAGTAGGTATGCAAAAATTCATTCTAGTTAGCTAAAATTTAGCAAAAGAAAAAAAAAAGCAAAGGAAAATAAACAAACTTAGCTATCCAACAACACTACTTCTGTCTAAAATACATAAAAAATAAGGCCTTTATTAATAACACCTGTACTAATCACTCATGTGATTTAGACTCCTTATGGCAAAATATAAGAGTATAAAATAACAAAAAAACCACCCAAAGCACTAAACAGCTGGCATCCCTTGGCACCAATAAATATATGGTCTTGGCTTAATCACTAATAAAAGAAATTAGTATTTAATGAATGGGAGCATTAAACACTTTGCCCCATTTTGAAAGGACAGTATGGATATCAACAATTTATCCAGAAGAAATACTAACATACTCAAATTCTCATATTGGTAGTTCACAAACATGTAAAGTTTGGTCACAAAGTCAAAAGAATAAGAACCAAGTTGACAGAAAACCACACTGCTAAGGAAGAACTATGGCTTTTTTAATTTAATATTAGTTTCAATTCTCAGCTATTGATTTAAAAACATTTCTAATATGTACTATCAACATGCATGTCAAATAGCTATTTACACATCAAGAAACAATGCAATATTTTATTTTATTATTTAATATACTTTTCATATTTACTTGTAAATAAAGGGGGGGGGCTTAAAATGACTTATAAATCAATGTTATCATGGCTACATTAGATTTTCAATGAGTGTCCTGGATATTATATTGGTCCAGAATGAAAGAATGCATCTGTTTTTCCAGCTAATTAAATATTTTTCATAAGAAGAGTTTTTTATAGCAATCCTATCTGTTATCAATACTACTGGTACCAAATAGAATCTTTTACATCCCTCCCTGACCCACAAAGTGATCAAAATAAGACAGTCCTGCTGTCCACAAGGTACTGTTCTTTTTCTGCAAACACAGTATAAAATAAGACTTGAAGACCAGAACATGTCTAGGCACAGCTTTTCACAGTAACCAGGAAACAAAACATTAAACAAAGCCAGCAGCAGCTGAAGCCCCTATCACTCCACTTTCCACAAAGTAACAGCCCACCTTCCTTATTCCTCTTCTACCCAAAAATGCTTATGGATACACATAGTCCATTCTTACAGACTTCTCTCTAATCCCTGACAATGAAGAGAAGCAACTACAGGAAGATCTCTTTCTTTCCAATTTGTATTTATCACCTTTTGACAGAAACTGTGGAAATTCTACTAGCGTATCTGCTGCAGCAGACCACTTACAGCCAGATTATGGATCAGTTCCTAACTTTTTGACTAATGAAGAATTTTCTATTTTTTAATGTGTAAACTGTATTTGTAAACTGAAAACCATAAGCAGCAGTATGGTTTCTTTGACCAAACGTTATGGTCCGCAGACCACTGGCAGCTGACAGACTGTACCTTCTGAGTCAGGGGTATAAACTGTGCAGAGTACCAGGCGACGGTGTACTCTTGACAAACCTGTTACTTAGTCACAGCTATACATACCTATAAATTCCTAACATAGCAAAGGAGTACCCATTATAACCATCATTGACAGGAAAAGCACATGAGCTAGAGAAGGTAACACTAACAAGAGCTCCCTAAATAGTATATATAACTGCACAAAAAAAAAGATAGTACTTTTAGTTTTTGCAGAACCACAAAGTTAGAAAGGAAGTCCTCAACTAGGAAAGTACCACCTTTTTTTAGTAGCAAGAGATGCCGTGTTACCTTTGAAATAAAAGCTGCATTCAATAAAATGAAGACTGTTGGGTTTTTTTTACACTAATAATGGGTAAATTGTTAAGACACTTGTTTGAACCCAGAACAGCACTTTCGGCAAATATGGAAAGTGATCCTAGGCTGGAAAATATGAAATTAAGATAATCAAACCAAAGTCCTTTTGTGAGTATCACCAATACCATAATTAAAAACAGAGGCCGTGCTTGCTTCTTCCAACTCTCCGTATTTCCAGCAACATAAGACACTCAACTGGATGTGGAAAACAGTGTCTCCAATCACACTGTTGTGTTCAAAGTGAGGACTAAAGAACCTTTCCTATTTTTTTAGTTACAGAAGAGGAGGCATGAAAGCATCTCTAGTTCAGCAGTTAAGAAACTGAAATCTACAACACCAAATACGTATCTTCTGCTTCAGGAATGCACATTATTTTGCACCAAATGAAGTATCTTCCACAAACAAAAAGGACTGCAGGAAACCAACAACAGAATATGCTATAAATTAGTTCTTAAAATACAGAGTTACCAGGCAGTTTAAAGAAATACACAAGATTAAAGAGAAAGTACATGAAAACTAAAGAAAAATACTCTTGGCCCAGAAACTCCACTCACAGAATGAGCTTCCAGAGATACTGCAAATCACTCCCCTTACAAAAAAAAAAACAGAAACAAACCAACCAGTCTGATTTGCTGTACCAGGAGCAACTATGCTTGCAAATCAGCACCTCCATCCACTCCAAAAAAGTAAGAATCACAGGAGAAGTGAGATGGAGGCAAAACGTACGCCAGAGCTTTTTTTAAAAAAAGGAAAAAAAAAAAATCAAGCAGAGCCAAAAACTCCAGGGAGTAATAAGAACATAGGTGTTGAAGATTTTCCATGGAAGGGTCCTGAGATATTAAGGTGGCAGGGAGCAGCACAAAACCCTAAAATAGAACGCAGCAGTTAAAGCAAGTAACAGAGACCAGATATGTCATAACTTATTGTTTGACCTTTGCTTTGCCACTGTCCCCCAACAATGTCAAGCCAGTCACAGAAACTGAACAAGGCCACAGAGGAAACAAATTAAATTACAAAAATGATAAGTCCATGTTTCTTTAGTTTTCAGGACAATTACTCAACTACTCAAGTAATTCTCAAGTAAAATTAGAAGAGGAGCACCAAATTAAAAGTCGTTTATTAAGTGATTATCGAAATAATTATACAATGCTGTACTGCAGACACAGCAATAATATTTCCAAAACAGCATAATACAGCAGCAAACATGCTTTAGATTTATTTTTTACTTTCTCAGTTTTACACAAGTCTCCTCAGTAGACAATTTGGGAGCTCTGGACTATTTTCTTGGTTTAGTTTTCTCATTTTTGCAAGTTCCATCACAGAATTCCATGACAACATGAGTTTTTGCAGAGTGCCTGCAACAAAATTGTTGTTTTTAACATACCATCCTGCAAAATCTTGTTTATTATGACTCAAGCTCCCACAACGTTTTTTAGGAGTATTAAAAAAGATACCAAACACTGCAAACCTAAGCTGCAGAGGTCAAGACTTACCAGAAGAATCTTAGCTTTAGAAAAGAATGGAGAGAAAAAAAACCAAAATCTTCAAAATATCATATTTGACTCTCTAGGCACCTTTACTTGGTGGAAAGTGTTACCTTAAAAGACAAAAGAAATGTGAAGAAGAAAAAGAACCTAGGCTTGAACATGAAGGCCACCACCCTAGATGAGAAAAACGGTCAGCTACTCCAGGATCCTGTTGCAGAAAAGAGACAACAGCAAAAAGTAGATGCCTGGAATACCTGTGGTTAGAGCAAAGCTATCATGCACTATACTTCCACTAAGACTCATGAGCTTCATTAGCCAGAGCAGGCTTCCATATATTTAGCCAATGGACACCATGTTAGCAATAGACTCCAGTTCCCAGCAGAGAGGCTTGGTTTCAGAAGTGCAGTTTGTATGACAGTGAACACAGTAGTCCAAGGAGGTGTGGAGAAGTAGAAAAAGAACCTTGGCGTGTTTTATTCAGGTGCTAGATAACCGTTGGATATATATATCTCTATTTCTATAATCTCGTTTAGTGTTCCCTAGAACCAATTAAAACTTTCAGCCTCAATCATTTGAGAAATGTTTTGGGTTTTTTTTTCCCTCTGGGAAAAAAAATATACAAAATGCTATACAAATACTTCAAGCTAATCCTTTAGTTTTGATGCACTGTTAACTATTGAACTAGATTTCAGCTAGAAAGCCTGCTTTGGAAGTGCAGTTTATGTGTGTGAATGTAATACTCAGAAGAAAAAAAAAAGAAAAAAAACCCAACACACTGTAGGCAATTTTATCTAGTTGTAGGATTAAAAACTAACACCCTCTGACTAACGTCTTTTCTAAAGACTTTTACATAAATTTCTACCCAAAATGCCTGCTAAGGTAGTCTCCAAAAGAGATAACCTTACCCAACAGAATGGAACATAAGGAACATAAGGAAAATCTTAATAGAAGCTGAAACACTTTTACTGTGAGAGGCTTCACTCACTGGCACAGGCTGGCCTGAGGAGCTGCAGTCTCCAGCCATGGAGATACTCCAAACCTGACTGGACAGCGTCCTGGGCAACCTGGTCTAGGGTGGGGCGGAATAGATGCTCTCAGGAGGTCAAACAGTTTCACAATTCTGATTAACAATACCTGCTAATGTTAGGTGACGACTTAAGACAAGAACCAAAGAAGATCTTATATCCAATGAAACTAAGGAAATCACAGCAGATGAAATATAATTCCACTAAAGGAATTAGTTGGTCTGTAAAAACTTTGTATTTCAACTGCGAAGAAATTAGAAAAGCACAACATTAACGTTGCCCATATGTATTTACGTTTTCACATGGATTATCTTTGCACAAAGTTTTCATTTGAAGTATGAACTTATAATGGAATAACCATCCCTGCATAATTTTATCAGTTGACTTTTAAAGCAGCTGAAGAATCTTAATAAAGCCTATTTTAGTTCCCATCCAAATTCACAGTAACTTCGCAAAACTTCAAAAAGATTAATTATTTTAGATAGATCCTACTTTGGAAAAGATGCATAATTGACTAAGTTATCACCTCTTTTGCTTATTAAAATCTGTTTTCCCCCTTCCGTACGTAACATACACATTCTTAAATATGTCTCTCTACATTTCTTGATGGTTTTGTAAAATAGTAAAGCATGTAGATGTCTGTACCACAGCGCTTTCAGAAAAGAATCTCTGCTTATAGATTACTGCCTCACTTTCCTTTTTATTTTATTAATAACCTGAAATAAATACTGAAAACATGCATCTCCTGTTGTTAGAAGGATGATACGTATTGGATTCTACCTAGAGCTGGAGACATTACTGCAGAACACTGACTGGATTCTGTTTTCAAATACAGGAACTACTTTCATACTCTTTTTTGCTTGCTTGTCTCCCTGAAAACTATCTGATCTGATACAAGACAAAGGCAGAAGACAAGACAAAGGTACAAGAATGACAAGATAACATGCATAAGGCTTAAAAGAAATACACTTAAAAATATTTTGTGGTTGCTGACTTCAAAATGATTGGAATGGGTTTATCAAGGAACAAGTAGAAATGCCCATGTAATTGAATAAATCTAAAGGGGAAATCAGATACTTAACTACAATTTGTGTACATCAAGTTACATTACCAAAGTGATTAGAAATTCAGATTTGTACTGTTTACATCAAAGTTTCTATTATTTATAACGCTCTTCAAAAAGACTTTACACTACTAGTTTTAGTAATATATAATTTATGTTGAACTAGCAAATGAGCAGAGCACAGGGCCTTCCTTCTGATTCCACCAAATTTTGTCTGATACTGCACATCTGCATATTGAGAAGATGAAACTAACTAAATAATCATTATAAAGAGTTTTCTAAACTTCTCCCACAAGACATTTAAGATATCCCCAAACCATCCATTGTTCAGTGTTTCTGAATTGGATTTTTATTGACAGCTCCCTCTCCCCGTACTTCTCCTATGCAACAAGTTTTTGCAAGAAGTCTGGATTCAACCCACAGTGGAAATCCAGTGCCAGTTGCCAGGTGTACCAATGCTGCTTGAAGTAACAAACTGCTGCTAACTCTAACATGGACGCTATTTTCTGTTCACAGATATGACTACATCAGCCCAGGTTTTCATGGATTTAACCAGACCATGTCCCACAAGAAAATACTGTTTTGGCTACCAGGAAGCAAGCAAGAAAGCAACCACAGCATTAGATGTCACCTTCCTCTCTGCTGTATCCCTTAGCTGTAATCCACTTGTTTGGAGGAGAATTTGTGTAGATTTCTACAAGACCTCGTATTACCAACATTTTGCTATTTTCATGAAATGGAGCTAAATATAAGCAATGAAGGACCAATTAGAAAAATGAGGGAAGTGTACCTGTGAAGGGAGGTAACAGGGAGATAGCCTGGGGGAACTTTTGAAGGTACAACCATAATTATTCATAAAGCCCTCCCTCCCAGGAACGGTTTAGGTATACTTAATCCCGCTGCAAGGCAGGGGGAGAGATTAAATGGCCTCTAAGGGTTCCTTCAAGACTTAGATTTCTATAAAACCCCTCCATTCGTTCATTTTTCCAGGAGTAGCACAAGGCAGCACCTCAGTACTCTTGCCACTACGCATTAAGCAAATAAACAGCGGCTTCTTAGGGGGTAGGGGCGGGCAGGAGAAAGAAAGCAAAAGCTTCTAGGCCAAGTGAGTTTTTTTTTTAAGCTGCAGTAAGAGGCCCGGCCGTTGAATTCACCTCACGGAGCTGAACCCCGCCGCCGGCGCGCACGGGGCTCCCGCTTCCACAGCGGCTGCGGAGGCGCCATGCCGGACTCGGGCCGCCGCCGCCCAACAGGTGGGCGCCGCACCCCCCTCAGCATCGTGGGGCGCCCGCCAAAGGCGTGGTGAATGCTGAGGCGAATCTCCCGTTGCCCGGGG
>VYXH01001524.1:14035-32896 GCA_013397275.1 Burhinus bistriatus | reverse complement strand
GGCCGGGCGCCCGGGCCCCTGCTCTCCTTCTTGCCCTCCGCGTCGGCGGGAACCGGGATGCGAACCCGCAGTCCCACGCGGGACGCGGTGCTTCCGAGCTGTGGGCAGGAGATGCCTCCCGGAGGTGGGGGGAACGTGCCCGCCCGACCCCAGCCGCGCCGCTCCGGGCTGCCCCTCACCGCCGCGCCCGGAGGGGACGGCCCCGCTCTCCGGTACCTGGCAGCGGCTCAGCTCCTCCGCCAGACTCCNCGTTGGCGTTGGCGGCCGTTGGCGGCTTGCCCTCGTGCCGCGGGGTGCCGACAGCCGGGGCTCGGCTGGGTGCTCGGTGTCGGTGCAGGGGCCGTAAAAGCAGCATGCCCCTCAGTGGCGGGGACTCGCACCTCGGAAGGGCGGGCTGTGCGAGGGTGGGGTCGGAGCCTTACGCTGTCCTCGGGAACCAGGAGCGGCGGCTGTCGAGCCAAGGTGCGGCGCGCAGGGCTTCGCGCGTGCCTGGGCATCCAGCAGGTTTCTGCCCGTCCTGAGCCGTAGGAACACCTCGAGTCGTCTCACACCTCGGTTGCGGTGCCGCACATGAACGGTGCAAATATTTCTGTGTGTTCCGCTGTGGGGTGCTGAGGCTCCAGCAGATCTTAGTTTAGTAAGATGTAGCGTGCCTTTCCGGAATTATTTTTGTCTTGTCTGAATTAGGTACTAACATTTGTGGGTCAAGAGTCAGAAACCTGATTTTAGAGTAGGTCCTGATGGCGCTTTAGGGTGCACAAGCCCCCCGACTTGTCTCTTGCACAGGAAGATTGTTCAGATTTATTATTTCCGGAGTTGGATTTGAGAGCTTACAACTGAAAGCTAAGAAAGGCCTGGAAGGTCTAGCTGTTACAGTACGTGAAATACTTGGGCTGCTGCTGCTACGTAAATGTGCTGGTTTCAAGATCAGGATAGGCAAGAGTACGTGATTTTGAAATAAAGGGTTAAACAGTGCTGCCAAAGCAAATCTTTGCATGTTTCCTATAGCCTACGTGGGAAGCAAAACACTCATAAAATAAGACTAGTTTCTCCTGAACAAATGAAGAAAGAAGTTGAAACACGAGGTGAGGATATTCTTTAGCCTGGAAATAAGCACCAATTGAATTGCATTTCACCAATGTCAGTATCTTGCTATGGAAATACCATACATGTTTTTACACACAAGTATGTTTTCTTTTCCCCACCATTATAACTTTTGCACAGATTTTGGAAATGTTGCCCTGAATGTACCGCTATGACAAGAAATAAATTTCTTACTGTGCATGCATACAGAGAAGCAAAGGAGGTTTATATATCATGTGAATTATATATCAAAATGTCCAGTTCCTCCACCTGCGGCCCTCATAAAAAGATTCCAGCATCCTTGGTCGTGGATGAAACCCTTGAAAGTTGTTTTTTGCAGCACATTGTACTCTACAGTCTCTTCTCAGAAGAAGAAAGTGACTACGCTACTCAAGACCAAAATACTTATTTTTATATAATTTTATATAAAAGTATTTTTATTATGACTGCAATTATTATCTGCAGAATTATGAATATAAATTTAAAGGTGAGAGACCACATTTGAGTATTCTTTGTCCAGTTATATGGCGATGTAAGGAGATTAAAAAATTACCTGATCAATACTGTGTGTCTCCTTAGCATATCCTTTATAATTTGTACTGTTGTTCATCACTCTTTTTATATTGAATCATCTCATATTCGTGATCTTACACTTTCAATTACTTATTTTGTGTGTTATCACATGTTCATTCAACCATAATGACCATCCTGTCATAATTCTAACACACTTAACATTTTTACCTTTTTCTTTGCTCTAAGGGTTTTTTCTTTTTTCCTTTAAATTATCCAGTCACTATGTAATATGTAGCCTTAATTTTTTCCACATCCCCGCCTTTTAAATAACCATCTTTTTTACTTTTCATCTGTTTCCTAATATTTTTATCATTGTCCCCTTGACCGTTTGTTCCCTGTTACACGTGGGCAACAAGAAGCTAACTTTACTTGAAAAACAATATACTTGGATTAACTGCTAAACAACTATAATGACTAAATGGGATTTAAAAACACCTTCCAAGTACAAGGTCGTTCAAAGTTTAGCAGAAAAGATTCAGTTATTACAGGGGCTAGGTTCACAGCTTGACACAACACAAAACAAAAGGCCAAAATCCCTATAACTTTACAACTTCAAAGAGAAATTTGTCCATTTGCTATTAGTGTAGACACATTGTTACCACAGTAAGCACACAAGCAACACTTTCGCATAGCCAGATACTTATTTTTTATGGACGTCATATTTTTGTATACAGTTTAATCATCTTCACATTTATTTTCCTGCCATTTCATGAGTCGTCTCTCTATGTAAAGTTTCTAGTTACTCACCCAAGCAGCATTCATGATAATTCTTAGAATATTTTAGAAAACCTAAAACGTGCAGTTGGCAAGTCTTGATGAATTGAGAGACCTTGCCTTGTCTTGGAGATTATTGTACATCATCTTTCTCCCAAATCTTTGTATTTTGGAACACCTACACTTACAGACACCAAATGTGCAAAACTGTTAGGCAGTCAATTCTTCAAGCGTAAATATTTCTCTTTGGATTTCACTTTTTTTTTTCAAATGAAACAACATTCAGTTTGAATTGGATCAACAAAAGAAATTTTCCTAATACACAACTGTTGAGTAAGCATGCAATTTTTTGTTGCTTTTCCACTTGTAAGACGTCTATTAAAAATATATTACACAACTGAAATCTAGTTGCTATGGCTTTTGTCACCTACAGTGTCTGTGAAAGTTATGCAAAGAAAAATGCTCCATAAGTTGCCTTGGTGGCAGTAAGCATAAATGTTTTTTGTTTGGGCTTTTTTGCAGTTGGAAAATTCCACATTTTTCTTTGAAATATGTCCACATTACAGATATGTTGTGAAATGAAACATTACTCCATCCATTGTGGTAACCCCCAATACCTCATTATTAGAAGTCAAGAAATGTAAGTGCATCATAAAGCATTCTCATTCTCTTTTAAACAAAAAATGTCATTGCTCTTCTGATATTAATTAGAGGTGTTAACATTTTCTACTAATGGATTTGCATATCTCCTAGGATTTTAACGTTGGCTGTTCTTGTTCATCACCAGTAGTTTGGTAGGAAACTGCATCAGCAAACGGGTACTTTCTGGAAGATGCTTTTTAGCTCCAGTGAGCAAAAGAAGCCAAAGTTGCTGAAATTATTTTTAGCAGGTTTTGGCAATGTCCTCAATATTTTAGTAATTTACATGTTTCTCAGTAATATATTATAAACCTAGAAATATGTTAGATCTTGTTTAGACAGTGAATTCAAAACATACTCACTTCCAGTCAAGGTTTCTGGAGATTTTGTGATGTGGGTTTGGTTTGGGTTTTTTTTGTAGCTGACTAGCTATAAGCCAGCATATCTATGCATTCAGGGCTGCAGGGGACATTCTTTTCACTTTTGTGAGAGCTGTAAATAATAACATGATTATAGTTGTAGGAAGAATAGTTTTGGGATGTAAAAGTGGCAGGGTCTGTAGGGAGAAGTAGTATCTGGTATTAGACCACCTGTCATAATTGAGAGAACAGGCAGACCATTTAGATGGAACAACTTGGTCAAAAAAAGTATTTGACCAAAACTACCCATCTTTTCCAACTGCATCTAATAAAACATACTACTTCAGACCTCATTCCTACCATTATAACATATTCAATTCAAAAAACAGAGCTGGAAAAGGTCAGCATGGGGGCCTAGGTTCACTGACACGGGGACATGGCGTTCCACTGCTAGCATGACTCACTTTTCACTCAATGAAAAGAAAGTCATTTTCACCTCATGAGCAGAGAAGTAGGTAGTAGAGGTCTGATCCGCCCTTGAAAAGGCAAGAGCTAGAACCAAATAGCCTGGTAAAATATATCAAAATGACTAGAATAGTGCTCATATAAATTAAAGCATGCCAGTGGAACAAAGCACAGAGGAAGGAGGTAGTTAACAGTGTCGTAGATGTGGGGATGAAGTTTGCCCCACCCGATAGCACCTGCCAGCAACATGAGGCCTAGAGGGAGGGACCAACAGCTGGAGGTAATTAAGAGGAGGAAGCAGATTCCAGAGTTTGGCTGTCCTGGCAGAGGGAGATTGGGTTTGTGTTGCAGTGAGATGAGGAGATGGGTTTAGCCGAGCCTTGGGAGTTGATTGTTTCATTGTTAATTTGTTTCTTAGTGAAATTAAAGCCCAAGAAGGAGCTGAGCTTTGACCTTGCATGTGGTGTGTAGCCTGTGTCATAGACTAACTGGGAGAGTCACCTGGTTATGGAAGGATTGCATGGAAAATGAAGACCCGAGTTCCATCACCCTGAAAGAGGGTGTGAAGAGTATGTGGCCACCCAGGCTCAATGAATAAGACACGATACCCTGCTTAACCCGAGGAGTGGTTGCTGGAAGGGGCAACACAGTCCATGACCACCCAAACTTTGTAGAGTATGCAGAGGACACAGATGAGACTCTCCCTAACCCTAGGGATGGCAGCTGAGAACATACACCTACACATCTTCACTCTTACCAGCTCATTACATTCATGCACATGTATACAACGCGAGGGCCATAAACATATGCAAGCACCTCACAGTCTACCCATTTTTAACATTAGAAATCAAATATACAACAGTGTGTATGTTTTAGTATTGCACACTGGTAAGCAATGCACTGGAACATAATAATTTTCTGACTGCAGACAGATTAAAAGAATAAGTACAAGAATTAATTAAGTAAGAATTTCAGCTTTAATTTTAAAAAATTTCTACTTTTTAAGCTTCTATTATTCAGAAATTGTAGGATTTTGAACAAAAGTTTTAATATCTCAGGCAAGATGCAAAATCATTTAAGTATAGCTTACCTCCTTTGACATGGTGGAGAGGTTAAGGTGTTGTCAGGTTAAGTCACAGCAGAGTGCACAGCAGCACCCTTGATAAAACTACAGTTATTAAATAGGGCATAAATCAGAGCCCAGCAATGTTTTTGCTCAGAACAGAGCCAAGGCATATGATTTTCAGGTCTTTGTTTAACAATTCATACTGTCTTTAAAAAAAAAAGACTTTAGGAAAACAAATTGGAACAAAATATAAGCACTGGCAGTTTAACCAAAAAATATTTGCAGCAATTAAAACACTTTCTCTAGTTTTATCAATGTACTTATATTACTGTTATGTATTATTTTACAGGCACTAGCTTTTTAAGAAGAAAAGATACTTGCTCCCACTCTAAGATAAGGGTGTTCTGACATCTAGATATTATATCCCTTTTGCCTCAATTATCTTGCTGGATTTTTTTACTTGAAATTCTAAGCGAAATGTCTTTGTGGTTGTCTCAGTTAACCATCAGATTTAAGTTACAGTTATTTACAATCACTTAAATTGACAATTCAGAAACTACTTCAGATGAACAAGCAAGATTCTATTTTTATTATCTGTGCGCACTGTGGCAGTAGCTAAGAGTTACTGGGAGGCCACTTTGTGCAGCAGTATTTCAGTTGCTAACACGGTTCCCAAAAGCAGTGTTTGCTATAAATTCCCAGCCCAGGGGAATACAAAAGAGATACTGCACATTGCATTCTAGGGTGGTACTGCAGAGTCAGCCCAACATGAACTCTTCTTGCAGCCTGAACTCCATCATCACAGTGGGACTCAACTGACTCAATCCAGTGAGATAGGGCTCGTGTATTTTGGCAGCGATGCAAAGTTGTAACTTTGAACTTTCCTTTCCTACTGTGGCTGAGTTTAGAGTAACAAAGTGAGACTCTGTGTCTGTTGATTTAAGTTTTTAGACGCGCTTTTTACTCAACAGAATTGCTTCCTCTAGAGACAGAAAATATATAAGAATAAATACTACATAAACATCTATATTTTCCAATAAACAGAAGTATTATAAATATAATGCAGACTGCAAGTAAAATTAGCTTGGATAAATTCAGGAACAAAAGATACTCTTGCAGAAAGTAAAAATTTTTTAATGCTGAATTTCGATAAATGTGTTTGCTTCTGTTGATTTCCTCAGCAGTTGTATCCTAGTAATTGCACAGGATAAGAATTGATTTAAGCATGTAAAAGAAGTTCATTAAGTTCTGAAGTCAGACAGTGCGAGTTCACAAGAAAGCTTTCGTGCTTACTCGTTTGTGGAGTGGACAGGCAATTGTCAGATTATATTCAGTTTCATATTCACAAAACAACACAGGAATATAATTCTTTCTACAGTTTATTTTAAATTCTAGTATAAAAGTAAATAAATAAAATTCCATTAGAGTGGTTTGCCAAGAATTATTACATTCCTCTTTTTTTTTCCCCAGAAAATGAAATTTAATTATTGCCAGCTCTCACAATTTTATTGCAAGCTCCCTGTTATTGTTATTTTCCTTAAAACCCCTTCTGGAGTTGTTTGATTACATAAGAATTTCTAGGTTGTTTCTTCCTCTGCTTTTAGCACTTCTACCCCTACAGCAGTATAGAAATATGACCCAAATGTGATCTAAGAACTCAAAAACAATCAAATAAAAATAGCTATTAGAAATCACTATTTTGTTTCCATTCTGACCTGTGTTTTTGGACACTTAGTATGGGTAACACTAGCTATCTCTTGTAAACAACAGCAAAAAAACCTAATTTGGTTTCACTACCCAAACAATGGTAGAAATATGCCAATGAAGACTAGAAACAAANGCTTTTCCGTTTCCGACCCTCCAACAGGGCAAGTAGCAAAGTTGGCTGGCCTTGGGTGTTATAGCAACAAGTATAAGCAAGAGCCTCTCTGCATACCGTTCCTTGGCATCAACTATAAACATGGGTCTTATCACTCTGCAAGAGAACAGTTTTCTGCACAACATGCTGTTAGTTTCAGCAGTTAAAAGAGGCTTAGCTAAAAAGTAAGGTTACTGAACAAAATTGGTCCTGTTTTACCTCAAACCGGGACAATAGCAAAAAATTGATACTAGTATTTTTCACTGCTTTAGTTGTCTGAACTCTTACTACAATATGATATATAGAGTCTGTGAAAAATATAAAGAAAATATGCTGCTGAGACAGCAATTACATTAGATCATGTGTTGATTTGCCTTCACTTTATTCAGGGAATAAGCTATAGCTTCAAATAAAAGAATATGTGTAGTCTCATCTTACAAGCTAACTCTGCTTTTTCATTATTCTCAGGTAAGGCTTTGTGTTTCTAGTGAGTGCCAGGTTGTCATCTGTCTCTGTCCAATCCTGCATCCTGACCACATGACTTCTGACCACATACTCTGTTTTAGAAGTAAGCTCAAAATGGTCCAGTGCCTGAGTTGCTCTGATTTTCCGCACGTGCTTTCTGGCAGTATTTCATGATCTAGAAGATCCTTTGTGGTGTTCAGTCTTTTATCTTCGCTGAGGTGTCATTTCTGAGAAATCCAAGGTACCAATGTACCAAGTTAATTTAGATGTTAGGGCTTTGGCAAACAACTTCTGAATAATCCAGCAGCAATTTCAAATACAGTATTAGTCACCTCTAGCTCCCTGCAGGTGGAGGAATCTTCCACAGAAGCTTTTAGACAAGGAGCAGAGCAAGCAACAGAACACAGTATCTTCTTGAAATGTTGTAGCTTTATGGGCTAGATTATCATAGTTGTATACCCTCCATGAATACTCAAGAATATAACTTGGATTCTATGAATTCTTATCTATGTGCATAATTCTGGTTTTGTCTGCTGTAAATGGGGTATGCTTATCTGGCATATCTGAAGAATCTATCATATATAGTGCTAATGGGATTATTATCTTGTATTTTGCAGTATGTTGCAGCATTCCTGCCAAATACCTTGATTTTTTAAGGCAGATTTTCGAAACTTGGTGCTAATGCCTCAGCTGTACCTTGCTCAAACACCATTTTGAGCATTTTTGTTGGTGCTAGTAAGATACAAGTCTGCCAAGTCAAGGACACACACTTCATTCTGAAACCTTTTGGTGTCAGAATAGACAGAGGAAATGTAACCTAACACAAGTGTCATTCGGCCCGCTACAAGTACTTACCCAATTGCACAGTATATATTAGGGGGTGGTTCTGACCTCATGCTTCACAAAAAACCCTACTGTATTATTCTTATAACATTCATCGTAGGGGAAATAGCTATTACATTGATTTATATTATGGATGAAATGTTGTTTGGGCAAGTCATCAAATCACACTGGAGAGGCACAAAATAACAATGCCTCAATGCCTGGAGGACACCAATGGGAAAAAATACCTAAAAGACAATACTTAGGCAAGGAAATTTCAGCAAAAGCCAGTGATTTCTCCCAGTAACTAAACAAAATGTGGCTACACATTTAAGGGTCTCTGTCCTTAAATAGGATTCTTATTTTTTAAACATAAAAAATAAATCACCATGAAAGTTCCAAAAGATATACTGTGCCTGAATACAGCAGAAGATTTAGTATTCCAGTATCCCAGACTAAATCAATAACTGGCATCCTATCTGGTGCATTTATTGAGAGAACATGATTTGCTTTTTCTTTGCATTACTTTAATGGATTTCTTTTCCTACTGAATAATACCTCTGTACGAATACTGTTTTAAAGTTTATTTAGGTGAAAATTCCCTTTGTACAGATTATGTAGGATTACATACAGCAGAGTGCTGCTTACAGAAATGCTGTTATTTATTTCTGTTATATTCTGGTAACAAAAGTAATAAAAAGCAATGCATTTCACTGTTAACTTCACACAAAGGTTCGGGTAAATATGCAGCCCCTGACTCATGGAACAAATGGAACTTCTGAATCTATCATCCTTATCAGCATTCAAGGTAGTAGAAAAAAGTTAGAAACATAGTAGAAGGTAAAATAATATAAATGTGCTGATTTTTAAATAATTATATTCATTTAAGTACTATCAGTTACATTGATAAGGAATTGTCATAGAAATTACGGCTTGCAGAGCCAAAATTACGGCAGGTTGGTGTGCATGAATGTTATTAATTTGCTAATTTTTTTCCCCTGATCTGACTTACTGTTCCTAGGACTGGAACAATAGTTGTCTGCCACTTTCTTCAGTCCTAGTAGGCATACTGCCTTTGCCCCCAGCAACTGCATTATCCATAATGAAAGCAGAGTGTACTTTTCTCTAATCTTGAGCCCATGTCTAGACAACACTAGGTATGAGTTGCAGCTCCGCTGAACAGCAGGCCCACTACTTTCTTTCACACTCTTTTTCTTTATATGACTAACAAAACTTCAGCTATGTGTTTCAGTTCCTTGGAATGTTGTAAGTTTATTTAGAAACTTGTCAATTGTCACATTATCCCTGCCCTTGATACTTTTCTGCTTATCAGTCCTTTTACTCTAAGTGAAGGAAACTCAATACTGTCTATTTACTTTTAAAATCCCTGAAAAGTAATTATTTATTTTTTTTGTGTTGCAAAGATCTCCATCCATATCTAACCCCATCCTGATGATAAGGGGACATTAGACTCCAAGAGAAAGGTCATACCATTCTCTATTTCCTTCATTCTGGCACATTCAAGCATACTCTTTGACCATCCCCATCTCCTTGATTTTTACTTTCCTGAAAAATATATGCTGTTCTACACATTAGAAACATGCTGTTTCTGATCCTGGTTCTTCCTTATTACCACCTTTGGCTCATTTCTTGATCTGATCATCAGTCCAGGTAACATGTTCTTGTGTTTCTTCTCCTTCAACCAGGTCCTTCTTCTGACTTAACCCTGTGGTTATGTTGCTTAATGTGGTTATGTGGCAATCCTTCTTTTCCAGGAGTTGGCCCTCCATGTCCTCTTATTCAGCAGTATTGACAAATTCTTAGGTAACATGGGAGATTCCTGTCTTCCATCGTCCTCCAGTTCTTCTAACCTACTCTGTTGACTGCTGTAATCTCCATCTTCTTTGTTCTTCAGACTGTCTTCCATAAAGTCTGTCAGTGTTTGCACACAGTCACCTTTGTTTGCCAGTCACTATGTGGCCTTGCCGGTCATCCTACCACCTATTGCCTGTTCCTTACTTGGAAAAAGTTAAAATACTTTTCCATTCAGCGTACACCAGTGGTTTTCTTCTGTTCAGTTTGATGAGCCATCATGTCTCCATGCAACTCTATAGTCCTTCTCAGAATTTTTGTTCCCTTCTGCTCTCTTGAATGGAGTTAAAATAGGAGTTAAAACAGAACTTTAAGATCATGGCTACTAATGAAGAGCAGTATTGTGGGAAGTACTGAAATTTTGTACTTTCTTCTCCAGTCCAGTTGCTTCCATCCCAAGGTCATTTTCCTCATAGTCTAAGGCAATCCTTGTATAGACTGTACATATAATTTATTTGAGGCTTTAGAAGGCACACGCTATCTTTGCAAAGCCTTTCATACACAGTATTTCCCATACATTTTATTTCACTAAATGGCACATACCTAGTGTAGAGGAACCAGGGCCTTCCTGTGCAGTAGCACTCACCCACACATACTCACTAGTATCACCTGTTTGCTGGCAATAGATCCATCCCTGCCAATAGCTTCTTGCCCTATGCCTCCTCATCTTCAGCAGTCACATGGAGGTACAGTGCCACCTTCCCTCCCAGGAGTCTTTCTGTGGGTTTCGCAGACAGAGACCTGGGCAGAACGCACAGAGCTGAGCACCCTCTGCTCAACGCAACAGGAAAGTGGGTGATGTCTTTCAGGAAGAAGGGGAACATAGTAGAAGTACCATCCGCTTCAAACAAAATGCCCAACAAGAACAGTTTACCAGAAAGACAGTGAAACTGCCTCCGTTACTCCTACCATCTTGGCCAGCTTTTCTAATTTGTTTCTATCCATGATGTTGCAATGATAATGACCTGGCTAATAGATGACTGTTGTGCTGATACAGTTCTAAGAATTGAATTTTCCTTCAAATCCAGATGGCAGAAGAGCATAACCAAATGCATTTTTAAGCCAATTCATACTGGCTAGGAGCCTATGCTGAAGGCTCGAGCAAAGTTCCAACACAAAAGCTAGATATAATATACATATGGTTAACAGGGATTGCCTTAGCATATTCTGTTATATTGCCTGCCATCCTTCAGTAAGCATAAAATTAAAACTTTTGGGCACGCATCACATAAAATGAAAGATTTACAGAAAGAAGCCAGCAACTGCCAGTGTGAGGTAGTCAACCTGATGAAAAGGTAACGAAAAAGAGATCAAAATAGGTCATTTACAAATTGTCCTTTGGGGGGTTTTTTTGGTTGTTTTTTGGGGGTAGGAAGCCTTTTTTTCTTGTCTTTCTTAGATATTCAGAGCATATCCCAAAGTGGCTCTCAGCTATGATTTAGCACTGTTGGAAGAAAACAGGTGTGTCCTTGATCTGTTCATTTATTGGCAAGAAGAAGTGTAACTACTTTCAACAAAAAAAATCTGTAAAAGAACATGGATCTGAATCATATATTGTACTGTTTAATGTGGCAATGCCTACTGTTTCTATTACATAAACCTTTTACTATTTTTACACCATTTGCTTCTTTATGTCTTATAATATACTGTGATTCTCTTTGATAGTAGAGAGTCCCTGCGCTATGTTTAAGGCTTAGGTGATCTAACCATTGTCCATATTTTTAAGAAATTACTGCCAGACCTTATTAAGGGACCTTAGTCTAGCACCTGTTATTACAGTGCTGTATATGCACAGCAAATCCGGTTTGTCAAACATAAACCCATGCATGCTACATTGCACTCCAAGTAAGGCAAACATTACGTGCCCTGTAAAGTTGGTCTGAACATGCTTGTATGACCTGAAGTATTAAGCATCAAAGCCACAGAGTGAATCTCAGGGCCTCCTTCAAACTGGCATCCCAAGGTCTGTAGACAGCATTAATAGGCAGCTTAACATCAACTGGTAAGTTGTTTTGCAGTCTCTCATGTAATGGGATTTTCCTTCCTATTCAACTAAAAATATAAAAAATAATAAATTTTACTCAATATCATTAGATATCTAAAATTCTCACAGAAACTCCACCATATTTTTTCTCAGAAGGAAATAAACTGACATTGCAAAAGACAACTGAAAGACAGCCATCCAATAGTAAGAAATAAAGAGAAGTCTAGTAACTTAGCAAATGTAAGATCTCACTTTATTTAACACGATTGTAGACCACTTCCCAAACATTACAAAAAGCAAGAAGACAAAGGAGTACTGGACACTCCAAATGGAAATCCTGAAAACAACATACTGTTAAACAACTAAAGGTTAATTAAAACTTTGATTGCTGTTTCATAAATGTCTATAAAACTGTCACCACTAAAGCTCACTCATTGTTAGCCAATATGTTTAAAGATCACAATGGGCTTTCAGCTATTAATAGATTCTTTCTTGTTTTTAGTGGATTCCATAAATATTCTGTTTTCCAGAGAGGATAAGCAGCCAAAATAATGAGAGTCTTAAAAGAACACAAGAGTTTAATAATAACATTAAGATTCTTGCAATGATATTCTCGTACAATTTCTTAACTATTATGCTGTTCCGGAAACAAGCTGTATTTATCAATAGCAGTTAGCATCTATAGGTAATTTATACAGAAAATTCAAATAATCTAACAGGACAGAGCTATATGAACCATCTGTAAGTTGACAAAGCATTCAGTTTGGTTGAGTGGCTCTATTCTGCAATACAACACAGATGCTGAAATTTTATCATTTAAGGCTAAATAAAATTGGGCAAAATGCAGATTTGATTTACAAATTTGGAAGAGCATGTGTGTATAACATAGTAATGGTATTAATACTATAGTTATCAGTATCAGTAGTATTATTATTAGCAGCAGTATTAGTATTATTACCTCAATGAAAATTGATGGGTAGGAAGAAATACATGGTTTTGTGTTATGGTAAGTAACAGACACACACACATTCAACAGTCAAAGATTGTAGAAGACTATTAATGACAATAAAAGCTTTATTTACTTTTTTTTCAGCTCCTGAGGGTTTTTTTTCAGGAACTTGTTCAGTATTGTTTCCTTTCTTTTGCCTAGGGTACATCATGAGTCACAACATAATGGGAGTAGAAGTAATGTCATTACAACATTAGCAGAAGTCTGTTGTTACGACAGACACCTTCCAAATCAGAATGATGCTCCAATCAAAGGTTGGATTTTTCCTCAGCCTTCTATTTAAACCTGACCACAATGACTATAAAGTGCTAAAAACTCAAAATTATAAAGGGTTGTGATCATTCTTTCTTAAAGCAGTAAATATCTACATGCNGATGGTCTCCAGAGGTCCCTTCCAACTCTGAAAATTCTGTGATTCTGTGATTCCGTGAAAATGGTGTCCTAGTCCTGAAAATTCCCAAACCTTTCGCAGGTTCTTCTCAGAAAGAAAACTGACACTGATCAGATCACTCCTTCTTTTGTGTCCAAATGACTTCGTAATTTCTGGCTCAGTGTTTTCGTAGCCATTATAATACCACTAGTGAAATTTGCAGAAGGGTGAGGTCAGGAAGGAATTTTCAAGCTCTTCTTATTTTTATCTAGTTTTAATGTCTACTTTTATACATCCATATTTTAGTCTTGGTCATGCAGATGACAGCATTTATAATCATACAATTTTTTGAGAACTCAATTATATAAATTATCTAAACAGGTTAATATGCTAAAGCATAAAAGGGAAAAATAAGTAATTTATGGCTTTTCTTTTCTTTCTTCAAGTATAAATTATTATGATAACAGTGAAAATAACTCACAGATGTCTATTATGTATGTGCCATAAGAAACTTCTATATATAACTAAAAATAAGTTAAAATATGATGAATAAAGTAGCTAAATATTCAAACAATCCCCATTCATCTGATATCTTAGATATTTAGGTTAAAACAGTACAGAGATTCTTCTCACAGTAGATTTCATTTTGTGTTTTCTATAGATACTGTTGCTGCTACACTTAAGAATGGTTGTACTCCATCCCCATGTCAGAGTAAGTGTAAGTCATTTGTGCCGTTACCTCCAGCCCATGAAGGTGATGGAAAGGCTCCCTTATCTTTACTGGATTTTGGACTGGATCTTCTTTTGCTCTTCCGTTGTGCAAGTCATACAGCTACACATTCACTGGTTCCCTCCCTCCCAAGAAAACAGCAGGAGACAGGCATGAACCCACTGCTGTCTGAAAGATACTGCTGGCACTTCAGTTGCTCCAGTTCAGCTTTAATTTGACAACAGCAGTAGCTGTCTATGGCAAAGAGCAGTGTTCTTTTCTTGCATCCAGATCGTTAGAAGAATCTTATTAAGTAAACTATTTGTGACTATGTTACTATTCACAGTGAACCAGCAGAATCTGCGATCCTCATGAGAATTTTAAAACTACTTTTCTGGTGTTTAAGCAAACAGCACTGGATTGGTTGAGACAGTATCTCACTGTAATATAGGAATTTTTTATTCTGGTAAATTCTGCTTTACCATTGGGGGGGGTGCGGTGTTGTTGGTGGGGTTTTTTTGGTTTTTTTTGAGGGTTTTTTTGGTTCGTGTTTAATTAATTGTATGCTATTTTAAGTTCCTACTGTGTATTGGCCTAGTCATGGGAATGGAATCTATGTCTCTTCTCTATTGCTATGTATCAAATGAGTAAAAGCAGCTGTAAAGAGCCGAACATTGCTTAGCAAAAGCCACACAGCTATAACAGCTGAGCTAAAGCAGCACTTGATTAAAAGGAGACTGAAGTATCCAAGGGCAGCTTAGAAAAAGATGAAATACCTATTTACTCTATGGTAAGGAGTAGCAGGCCAGCATTCCTGGACATCAATAACACAGTTGGTCCATTTTTCTGTTTCATATCTGATCTTATGAATATGTAGTACCAACTGCACCTAGTTGCAATACCTTCAGAAATTAAAACAGAGTTTTTCATGTCCAGTTCACTGCACAACAGTGTGGTGGTTACCCTTCTTTCAGTTAATACTATCAGCCACACAATCCTATCTGTAGTCTTTTACATAACCATACCTGCTATGCTCTATACCATATAAGACCTCAGTTGCTGTAACAACAAATCCCAGAAGTCTCTGACTGAGTTTCCACTTCTGAAACCTGAGTATAGAAATTAGTTCTTTTTTTATTTTTGATTATTCCAAGACTGAAAAGGCAGATACAGGCGAAGGATTCACAGCCAAATATTAGAGACCATGAAAGTGGTCAGAAACGCATTTCCTAATGGTGTCCATTAGGAATACCATATCCTAAAAAATTAAAATGAAAACCAAAACTCTTCAATATTACAGATCTTGCTTGACAGTGAAGCCATGCCATAATTCCCTCAGTTCAACTGAAACTTCATGTTTTCAGCGGGGAATTTATCCTTCATTATAAGAGGCTAGGGTGTATTTTCTCTGCTCGTAATCTAGCTCTCAACCAGCAAAAAGACCTGAAAGAGAGAAATTAATCCTGTTGGCACAACTAAGCATTCGTAGAAAGGAGAAGTAAGAGAGTCTAGAGGTAAAAAGGAGGCTGGATGAAGCTTAAGAAGGGACAGGGCATAAAACTTAAATGGGGACAGGCCAGTAAGTGTAACAGCAGCTAACACCTGCAACAGTATACATTTACGCTGTTCTGGATCTAGTCCTCTTTCAGGGGAAACCTGTTTTGAACAGGGCTGTGGTTCACTAAAGATCCCTGATAGAAAAAAAACCGGACTGCTTGAGAGAGATATTCCAAAGAGGCAGTGTGGGGGACATGCTTGTGCATTGTAGTTTGCCCTGCAATCTTCCTATAAATACATACAAAACTCACCTTTCATTAGTGCTAAAAAAATGAAGTGACGCTTATGGTGATATGCAAATTATTTTCATAAACTGACCCACTAAGTATTTTGCATTAAATGACACATAAAAACCAACATGAACTTGGCAGATATGGAAAATACTTCAGGAATAATCCTTTGCATTTAAGAGATACATAATTTAAATAAAAACAGCTAATCTATAATTTCCAAGCACTTGTCTAGAACCCCTTACATCATTAGATTTCTATGTTTTGAGATTTCTGTGCTTGGAGCTACCAATGGTGTCAGTATTTTTTTCATGGTTTCCTAAATCTGGATAGGCTCACATTATTTTAAGCACAGTACCTCATTGCATGCTGAAAAACACATAAAGCATCTCAGTAGCTTAAATGATGTCTTTCCTAGCGCTCCTCTCTGATTTACAGTTCACCCCTTCAGGGTCATCTGATCAATAGAACAAGCAGACAAAAACTTTCAGCATATTTGATAAGAACAATTACTCTTTACTTTAGAAAGCAAGAGAGATATTCAGATCTAAGTAAAACAACAAATACTCATCTTGCTAGCTTTCATTTTCTTACCAGCTATGATGTTTATGAGATTCATACCTGTGTCACTGCAACTTTTCACGTCATTTCTGCGGAGCTGAACTCCTCCAACGTGCCTTCTTTTGGAAATGCTAGTATTTCTTGCCTTCTGTGTCAAGTGTCCTTATGTCCTGTTCCCTTTTAAGCAGAGTCCTTTTGTATCTACTTCTCTGTTTGTTTCTAAATATGTGTACCAAAATTTTAATAACTTTAATAAATTTTCAATAACTTTGATTGCTCCTTCTGGGGAATCTCTAGTACACCTTTACTCCCATGTACCTCTTCCCCAGCTTGTAAAAAAGTTATTTCAAGCTGGACTTTGCAGCTTCAGACACAGTGTTATTCTAAGACACTGTTCTGCAGCTGAGAAGCATTTGGACTAGTCACTTTTCATTGCCGCCCCTGTATATTTTTCAGAAATCCAGACAGCAGATGAGTGAACCTAGAGCACTGAAGGATTCAATACTAAGTCAATTTAATATAAACAACAAATTCATAAATTGTACATAAATACCTAAAATCCCAAATTCTTACAATGGAGTACTGTCATTTTAAATTGTTACCACTTATATCTGGATGTCTTTTCTTTAAAATATTCAAAATGCACGCATAAGCAATTCTGAGCCAGGTCAAAATGTAGACTTCATTTGGTCTCCAGCCAAGGAATGAGTTTCCTGCGTTGTCTGGACAAATCTGTTCAGCTGCTATTTAGTTAGTACTGGAGTAAAAACAGCAACAACAAAACCCTTTCGCATAATAAAAAAATTCTAAGCTACCTCAAGAAATAGCATAGAAATCGTCACCTATGAAAACAAAATTAATAACAAAAGGTCAAAAGAGGAAAATCAGGTTAAGAAGTTATGCATGTACAATAAAGTGAGGTGTACTTCAGGAACGTTGAGTAACCACAGCTCTATCCAGAATTTTTAAGAATAAAAGCTGATGACTGAAAGCTTTATAAAGATATGGCTGCTAAACCTTACTTGTTTAAAGGTAGGCATATGAGTTCATAGGCAGTATTTTTAAGACTGGGAGAAATTTCCTTCCTTCACTTGCTTAACTTCTCAACTTGTGATTCTGTTCATGTAATAATTTGTTTAATGGTTCAGCTGAAACCCATAGGTTTCAAAGACTCACAAGAATTAGAATGTCTTTAAAAACAGGAGAAAGACAAGAACTAAAATCTTTTTGTCTGTATCATAAAATAGAGAAAAAGACTCATTGCTCCTTTTTTCCTGTTTCTGATCACTGTTTGCTAAAACCACACAAAAATCTCCATTGTCAATCAGCTGCAGGAATAAAAGAATTTATTCTGCCCTACCCCATTCTGGAGAATCAGATGTGGCATTCAAGACCAAATACAGAACATCTTCCTTTTCAATTTTTTTTCTGAAAGGAACTTACTAAATCCTTGAGACATAAATTACTCAAATTAATTAAAATCACAATAAGCATCATCATTTACCTGCTCAATACTATGTTTTCTATTTCTGTAAAACTATGAAGGGTTTATTTAGATACATTTTGCATTCAGTATCTGTTCACTTCTGTATTAGGTATTCTTCCTGGCTTGTCTGGCTCAGTCTTCAAGGATGCAGATGTAGTCAAATACATGTACATCAGGCCCTTATTGTTCTAAACTGTATAGAAGCAGGTATGTATATGTAAATATGGCTTATAACCAACTAGACAAAGCTGCCGAACCTTAACCTGTTGATCCTTTCCCTATGTCATGCTTATGCATGATTTCTAAACATATAGTAGTACATAATTATGAAATCACATTAGCCATGTAGATACTTTGGTAGACCCTCATGCTCCCAGTGGAAAAAGCACTAGCAGGTGGGCTTTCACTTAAAATATTTTGTAATGTAGTCTTTTTCAGGTGAAGCATTAACACTAGATTATGGATTGGCATACAAAACCACAGTTAACCAGTGATCTAAATAACCTATCTTTTGATGGAGAGCCTCTGATATAGCAACCACACTGTTAACATAATAGGACTTAAATTGTAAATTGATCACAATGACCCTCAGAACTAAATCTGAAATAGAATTTGAACACTGAACCCACAGAAGTCAAAATGTCTGCAGTGAGAGAGACAGAGAAGGAGACTTGTCCAGCTCCTGTACGAAATAAATTTTGTACTGTGTTTTCATAGAATCATGGAATCGTCTAGGTTGGAAGGGACCTTTAAGATCATCAAGTCCAACCATCTACCTAACGCTGCCAAGTCCACCACTAAACCTGTCCCCAAGCACCACATCTACCAGTCTTTTAAATACTTCCAGGAATGGTAATTCAACAACTTCCCTGGGCAGCCTGTTTCAGTGCTTGATGACCGTTTCAGTGAAGAAATTTTTCCTAATATCCAATCTAAACCTCCCCTGGTGCAACTTGTGGCCATTTCCCCACATCCTATCACTTGTTACATGGGAGAAGAGACCAACCACCACACACCCCCACCTCCTTTCAGGTAGTTG
>VYXH01001524.1:0-13779 GCA_013397275.1 Burhinus bistriatus | reverse complement strand
GGGTGTACTCAGTCACCTCGTTCAGGTTGTTGATAAAGATATTAAAGAGAACTGGCCCCAATACTGAGCCCTAGGGAGCACCACTTGTGACTAGCCACCAGTTGGTTTTAACTCCATTCACCAAAACTCTTTGGGCCCAGACAGCCAGCCAGTTTTTTACCCAGTGAAGCATATGCCCATCCAAGCCATGAGCAGCCAGTTTCTCCAGGAGAATGCTGTGGGAAATGGTGTCAAAGGCTTTACTAAAGTCCAGGTAAACAATATCCACAGCCTTTCCGTCATCCACTAAGCATCCACTTATCCTAGAAGGAGACCAGGTTTGTCAAGCAGGACCTGCCTCTCATGAACGCATGCTGACTGGACCTGATCAACTGGTTGTCCTGCCTAATGGCACTCAAGGTGATCTGTTCCATAACATTCCCAGGCACCAAGGTCAGACTGACAGGCCTGTAGTTCCCCAGATCCTCCTTCCAGCCTTTCTTGTGGATGAGCATCACATTTGCCAACTTCTATGCAAGTAATTTTCATACAAGTAATGTTCTTTTGGTTTTTTTATTCATTTTGTTTGTTATTTCCTATAACAATTCACTGTGATGTGATCTCTAACTCACTTAGGTTACAACTTTCTTTGACATCATGTGTACTAAGCCTGACCCTTACTGAAGAATCTTGAATTGTAAGAATCTTAAGAGCTAGCATTCATGAGCCAAGTGTAGATAACCATGTACCTTTATACTTTTTTATGATATGTAAAACATCTCTAAAAGTGTAGTCGTATAGTTACACATATTTCAGATGTGCAGTCTTCAGAACAACAGAATAAAACTGCTTTTGAATAACAATGTGAAAAAGTGTCTTGGGCCATTTCCACATTTACTAGCATTTTTGTATTGTCTCATCTTAAGTTGAAGAAGAACAATATCTACAATGAAAATCACATTTGACGTATAACTAAACTGAAGAGAAACATTAAGGTTTTTTCTGAACATTTATGTGAAAGAGGTTACCTACCAGAGTCACTTTAAGGGGTTTCTTTTGTTAACAGCTTTGCAGCTCTAGCACAATACTACTACAATTCAAATGGGCTCAATAAATGCACACAGAGCAAACTCATTAGAGATTAAGCTAGCTGAAAAGCACTGGAAAGCTAGAAGCAGGTGTGATAAGATGTTCACAATGAAAACCTAACCAAATCTACCTAAGTTCATATAAAAAGATAAGCATATGATAGTATGATTTTCCGTACATGTAGTATAAAGTTTTCTGTGCTATAGCAACAATAACAAGTAAATCTTTGAGACTCCGCCAGTGGAGTAAGTATTCCTGTATTACACCTGGGAAATTTTAGAGGGAAAGAGATTTGGTGACTTTCACAAAATACTGATAATAATTTTGAAACTTACAATTTAGGATTTTTTTTTGTTTCCAAGTCTGAGATTATTATACTATCATAGAATCATAGAATCATAGAATGGTTAGAGTTGGCAGGGACCTTAAAGATCATCTAGTGCGAACCCCCCTGCCATGGGCAAGGGCATGTTCCACTAGACCAGGTTGCTCAAAGCCCCATCGAGCCTGGCCTTGAACACTTCCAGGGATGGGGCATCCACAGCTTCTCTGGGCAACCTGTTCCAGTGTCTCACCGCCCTCACAGTAAAGAATTTTTTCTTAATATCTAATCTAAATCTACTCTCTTTCATTTTAAAACCATTACCCCTCATCCTATCACTACCCTCCCTGGTAAAGAGTCCCTCACTGTCTTCCCTGTAGACTCCCTTTAGGTACGGGAAGGCCCCAATAAGGTCTCCCTGGAGCCTTCTCTTCTCCAGGCTGAACAAGCCCAACTCTCTCAGCCTGTCTTCATCGGAGAGGTGCTCCAGCCCTCTGATCATCTTCGTGGCCCTCCTCTGGACTCACTATACAAAAGAAATTTCTCTTGTTTAATAAATATATGCATTCTGTGCTCCCAACTCATAGTCCTCTCTGGAGGAACTTACAACTAAGATGGCATTTTAAGACTGTGCTGTATGTGCCTACGTGTTGAGATTTGCATTTATTTGCTGTACTGATACATCATAGTGTTGAATACCACCTTGCTTCATTCTCACCTCTCACCGGTACTTCTTGATTGGCAGCATTCCCATAAATACAAAAATCACACCTTTGCTTTGTGTTTTCTACCAGGTTTGTTCCCGATTATACTTACATGGAATCCTCTGGCAAAACGCCACTTGGGTAGAATTTATTTTTGGCTCTTAAAGTCCTGTTCACATTTATATGATGCCATACAAAATGATAGAAACAGCAAAGCAGTTAAAACCTAACTCAGCATTTGAAACATGAACACTGTAGACCTTCACTTTGCTTTTATCCATATTGCTAAGACTCTACAAATGACTTATAAGAATTATTTTTTAATGGGCATACTAAATATCTGGCCAGTTCTATGGTAACCCAAGAGATCAGAAAAGCTCTGAGGGACCCATTACAGTCTCTTGTGTAAATAATACAAAGTTAATAAAGTAATTAATAAATATTTTTAAACATTCTGATTGTGTATTAGAGAAACTAAAACGGTTCCAAAGGAATCATACCATCCCCAGACAAAAAATTGTGCATTTTTAAAATTTTCTGTAAGGCATACATTTGCCTTAAAAAGTAAAAACAAGGCTAATAAATTACATTTTAGAATGCTATTTAAAGACACTCATGGAAAGACTTAGGCTGACAAAACTCAGGAAATTCAAATGTGGAAGTAGGAACATAAATGTAAGAGGGGTGTAATTCATGCCATTATACCTGTTTGAAACAATTTGTGTGAGTTAAGGATAGAGTGCCAGCATAAACTTTGAATTTATTGGCTTTTGTTGCTTTAAATCAGACCCTTCACATTATTTAAACATAGTTTTTGTATTTAATATTCAGAGCGATGGAACACATACATTTGGCTGCAGATAGATACATAATTCATGTTGGTAGGAAGCATACCTTATAACACTTAAGTGGTTTATTAAACTTGTTTCATCTGATATGGGATAAATTCTGTAATTGACAGCAAGTCATAGGCAGATCCTACATCTATCATATTTAGGATTACCTTACGTTATAGAAACTGTTCTGCTTTGGCTTCTCAAGGGCTTTTTTTTCCTGGAGATAAAATATATGAAATATGTTAATGTTGTTTAAAAATGACTTAAACCTGAACTCCTACATGAAATTAGTTTAGTGGTCTCAGCTCAGTCCCTACCAGACAGTTGAGTATATCGGGAAACCATCACACATAATTTGACATCAGTCAGTAAGACCAGCAGCCTCTGATCTAAAGAGGCTTGGCAATGAGCCTGGGGAGGCTGAATGACCTCTTATTTTAGGGACCATGAACTCTTGAAGTCAGAAGGGAGGTCACATTGTGCAGGGAGGTTATTTCTGTACTCTTTGCTCCCTCTCAAGTTTATAGTTCATAGTAGAATTATTTGAAAGCACCCCACCTATTTGATAAGCACGGATAGGAAAAAGAAAATAAAGAAGATTGTCTCTCTCAGACAGTGGATTTCACTCAGATCTACTGATGCTAGAATTTTGTTTCAAGTCTTCTGTGATTTTTCTTTTCTGTATAGCTTTACCAATATGAACTGGGAAGAGTCTTAGAGTGGAGCAGGCTACACTTAGATTGTGGTGTTGCAAGCCTTATGACATCTAACATTTCTCTCATTGTCTGCATCATAATGGATTGAAATGCTAATAGCCAGCAATAATTTGTTTGACTCTTTGCTCCTGCTATTGACTGTTGATAACTATAAAGTGGTATTTTGGGACAGAAGTTCTAAAGCTAACAAGGCATGTCTAAAACAAGTAGATGGGTCAGGGTGACGAAAATATCATAAAGATTGTGCCACAGTAGTGGTTAAAACCCCTATTTTTTAAAGAATGGATAAAGGTAGATTATCAAGTAAGTTACATCATCTAGTATTTTTGCTTCATCTGCTGTTATTTGTTTGTTTCTTTGGTAGTTATGTTGCACCAGCCTGGAATAAAGATAATTTATGAATAGTTTTTCTCAAACTTCTGCAAATCATGCTCATCATCAAGACAAGATAGTTAATACATCATTGAAGTACATTCTGAGATGAGATTATCTCAACTTTCTTAAAGGTTTTAAATAATGCAGCTGTTAATGTTCGCATCTGAAGTGTCAAATCAGATTTTAGATGACAGTGACAATGAAACTAGCACACTGCAGTTGTGCTAGTTCAAGCTCACTGCTAGTAAAGGTAGATGTGCCGCATTAGTAACTCTTAAACTAAGTATTAAATACTTCTGCACAGTCACAACTTCTGGAAACTCAATTGAAAGGCAGAAGAATGAGAGGGAAATTGAGCTATGATTGAGAATTCTACTTTTCTTCCTTTGCCATTAATTAGCTCTTTTCTGTGAAAAGATACGCCAATACATATAAGTCTAGTACAGGAATAGTCACAGAAAGATACATGTTGTATAAATCGGTGAAAGACATCACAGGAGCTAGACAGGTAACATTTCTGTCGAGGGTAGTATTTGTAGCAGATGCCTTTTTCTTCGTTTTTCCTAGAAAGAAATGACATATTTAGAGGAAGTTCCCAAGAGTTCTTCAAAAAGGTTGTTACAAGCTACAAAATAAAGGAGGCTTCAAGCAAATATTGAAATGTTCACTTTGGGAGTCATTCAATGAGCAAACTGTCATGAGTACTCCTGTCTGGATATGTAATAGTGTATAGATATCTGGCTACCTGAGTGTTTCCCTTTGCATTTATGCTAGGTTCCCTTGCTATGAGTTTTTTCTTTGACTAGTTCCTCATCACATCTCTGCAGAATAGGACTACTCTGGCTACAATTATTCTGTGATGCATTTATTGACTTTCTTAAATTCATGGTTTATAAGGTACAGCCATTTTCAGGGATATGGGGTTTGGATCACAGGGGAGTAATTGAGTTTCTGTTTGGTTTTACTTTTGTGTTTGTGCTTTTGAAGTCTCAGAACCTGAATGGATACGAGGAGCAGAAGGACCTGGTATACTGACAGCATCAACCCGGATGGCATTGTAACAAATTATTTTGTAAGCAAATAATAAGAATTTGAATGGTAAAGTTGTTAGTCAAACTTTAGGGTCTGATTCCACAAGTTTAGTGACAGCAGTAACCATTTTTCACATTAGTAATTTTACAGACAGCAAAGATTACTCAGGAGAATAAATTTTGTGGAAGTAGGCTTAGACTTGAGGTGAACATTCATGTTCTCTGTTGAATAGATTTTTAATTGTATGATAATAAGAATATTCTTACATTTTTGAGACATTTTAGAATGTCCTGCAGATTTTCTAATTGATACTGAATCTATCAGAGCAGTAAAAGAAGGTTTTAGTCACTTAATGGTCCATTACAAAAATCTTCAAAAGGAGCTTGGCACTCAAAGAAATTATGTTTCTTAGGAAGAAGTCAGGCTGAAAGCCTATGGATACAATTGTTTGTTTTTACTCTGTATCAAATCAAGACAATGTTCTTGATATGGGATGGGAGGGCGAAGGGGGTCAACCATTAAATAAAACAATGGCACGTTTGCATTGTGCCATTCAGATGGTACAATTCAGTGCTGGAGTAAGGAGATTACTTGAGGCAAAGCTCTTGAATGAGGAACCTGGTTGGACTCGAGATGTGACTGGCAAGTGGAAGGAGGCTTGTAATTGCCAGTCCAGTGGAAGATTCCAGTTGAAGTAAAGAAGTAAAGAAGTTACAGTCCTACAGTCCTCCATAAAGAAGTTACAGTCCTCAGAAAAGGTGTCCAGTTGTGATGTTGCTCCTTTGGGGCATCACAAGAAAAGGGAAAATTTCAGTCTATTAGACAGATGAAAAGTGTCAGATTTGTTATCCTCCCAAAGTGGACAATCTTTTTTGGCTCTAAAATAAGAACTGATGTAAAGATTAAGATAATCCTTATTGCTTTTGAGGAGATAGCATAAATATTTTGCAAATAAAATACATTTAGAATTTTTTTACCATCGTAACAGCAGTTCACACAGATGATTCTTTTCCACTGGGATGCAGAAAACAAGCTTTTTTCACGCTCTGTCTTGCTGTTGATCCAAGAGACCTCCAAAGTTAGTGTTAGAGAAACAGACACAAATCATCTAATGCACAGCAAATTTCCACTGGCACCATGTTTCATACTGATGTGTCTTGGACTTAGTTTAACGATGGTAGGATCAGTTTGATGTTGTTGGCTGTTGGCCCTAGTCTGAGAGGTAGTGAAAGATCTTCTCTCCTCTTATTTTGACCACAAAATGCTCAGCAAACCCGACTCCCACTGGCCTCAACAGAAATGCAGAAATTCAGGATGCTTAACACTTTCCAGGATTGGGCCCGTATGGATATGAACATTCATCAGTTAATTTTACTGCTTTTCAGCAGTTGTGAAATATACACCATGATACGCCTTTTTTGAACAGCTGGAAAATTATGTTGTAACTAAAATTCCATCATTCAGCTTTCCATGGAATGCATTTTGCTCTGAATGCTGAGAGGCAATCTAAATAGTGGCTAGATACACCCTCACCATAGTCATAAATGTCACAGTATTTGGAGGGGTGGGATGTTGTTTTTAGGACAAAGTCATTTTTTAGTGACATTCATTTTACTTTGTATCTAACATGGGATTTTTATTGCATTCTATGTATAAAATACAGAAAAACAGAGATTATAATATGTTTAACATCCTTTTTGTAGTGTAATTAGGCATTCTATGCATTCTTACTTTTCTCAGTCACACTATAAATCCTGAGGGTTTTTCCCTTGTAAGCCAAATTCTGCTGTCTTTACTAATCTCAATGGGCTGTTACATCAGCCTACAAAGTAATCTCAATGGTACACGTTCCTGTCTCCAATACTCTCGTGTAAATTGAAAGCAATCCTATGATTAAGATTACACCAAAAGCAGAATTCGGCCCAGTGATTTGAAAGAGCCAGGCAGGCAGTATTTGCCCAGCAGCCTTTGCCCTCAGACACTTTATTTTCTTCTTGTATTTGGAACCACAGCCCTGTGTGTGATAACATGTCCTGTATAATTGAATGAACAGAGAAAGACTGTGATGAGGAATGTTTACAACTTCCATTACTAGAAAAGCTGTCGCCCTTCATTTCCCACTGAAGTCAATGGAAGCTGAATGTGTTGGAAGGGAAGGTGGCAGTAGGTCTCCACTAAGTTATGTTCTAGTACATTACAAAGCACAGATGGAAAGGGATTACAGCTAAATTAAGGTCAGTCAGCTACTATGTAAATTAGAGCTGAAGATCATGCCTAATTTGTGTTTATAGTCTTAACAATAGTCTGGGAACTGGTTCTGAAGACCTCAAACTCTGTCAGATTTGAGGAATAGCAGCCTCTTTTTAAAGATCTATCATAACACCTATCTAAGTTGCTTGTAATATTGAAATTATTTCTTACACTAACGAAATTATCTGCGAAGACTGTCCAGCCTGGTTACACTACATGCTGTTGCAGGATACAGTGATACTTACAGGCAACAGGTCCACTTGTAGACTACTCTAAAAAGTGATTTTTCAGCCTTTTCTTTTCAATGCCTCTGTTTTTGCTGTCTCAGATTGTAGGTGCATAGGGTCTAAAAACATAACCTTGAGCACTTACAAAACATTAGCTATATCCAGAGTTATGAATTTGGCATTTAACATAGTTCTCTAGCAAAATTCACCTTAATTCAATGGGAAACACCTTCTGATCTCCTAAAGGATCAATTTGGTTGAAAATAATGGAAGATTTGAATGAAGAAGAGATTCAGTAGCTACCACCTGAAATGTGCAGGACAGAATTTTTGAAATAAGGGATTTAAGATTTTATGTCTTTTAATATTTTTACATTGTAGTGTATTTCACTTCCTTGGAAGTAATTTTAATTTTCATGAAAATTAAAAGATTAACTGCATTACAGGCTGTCATCTACATAACCACAGAACTATTACAGGATAGAGGCAGGCTCCATGTTGCAACGGAAATGTACTTAAGCTCTATCCAGAAGACACTGACATAGCAATACAAGCACAATACATTCTTAATGCTTATTTCACATCAAGATCCTACATAAACTCATGCATATGTTAAATTTTTCATGCATGAACAGTAACTTTGAAGACAATGACATCTTCATATTCACAAATACAGCACACAGATAAGCACTGAAGGATGATTTAATCTTTGCCAAAGTGTGAACACTTTATCAGAAAAATGGACAGGTTTCACTGCAAGATTTTCCACATAAAATACACTGTTAAATGTAAGCTACTGCATTTATGTATTGTAACCGATATTGTGCATAAGCATATAAGAAATAGAGTATCTTTCTTTACTGCCTAAATATTAAAATACTACAGGGCAAATTCTGAAGTTTTTTTCAAAGGTCAAATTTTCACTGAATAAATACTGAACAAGAACTTCAAACTATGACCTCATTACTAATGGTGTTTGTTTTCTTCTAACGTGTGCTACTAACATTTTAGATTTACATGAAAATGCCTGCCAGAACAGAACTGCTTACAGTCGCAGAATCTCACTGGTATGGAGAGGTCTTTGTGAATGAAGCCTTAAGAGTTTTCTGGCTCCTAAAATCTTAAAATGCCAGGTTTATTCTGTCTCTTTTTCACAAAAGCAGAGCTCTGCAAGGATCCCTGGCACAGATTTCCTCTGGCCACTGTATAACAAGGAGCAAGACTCCAGACCCCTGCTAGCCAGCAAAGGAAGGAGGAATTTTGAGTTTGACTCCCTTGAGATTGGAAAGAGGCGAGGGATATTAAAATTCAGTTTGCTGCACTATTGTCACACTGTCTTCAGTGTCTTTTAACCACTCTGACTGTTATCCAAGGACCACTGGAGCTATGCTGCCACCAGCACGTAAAAGCCCTCTGGATTTTGAAAAGTGCTAGCACAAAACCTGCAGTTCTGTGTTTCACTGGAGGTGCTTTTTCTACGTTTCTCCTAATTGCCATATTTCTGTTCCTAAAAGCAACGAGCTGACTTTCTAGGAAACTTGTTTTTAAAAGGTTTCATTTATTCTTTATGCACCAAAATGTCTCCTACTTTCATGGTATCAGAGCCAAACTTTGGCTGAAATATTTCATTATGGTAATCAGCAAGTCAGCTGGTAAATGTGGAAAATCTTAGATAGCCACAGATTCTGTCAAAATAATTACACAAGAAGGAAAGCATTGAACACCAATCAAAAAAAGTATAGCCTTCAAGAGTAAGTAATATCACCAAAAAATTTTATATTTTTTTCTTATTTTCTGTTTTAAATGCACTTAGGAAAAAATGAGCTCTACAGAGAAATATACTTGAAAGCTCCACCTGCAAATAAATAAAAAAATAAAGAAATAAAGGTAGCTGTTTTTTTAAATAAGAGTGAAACAAAACAGGTGACAACCTATTTTTTTACTTTCTCTTTGATCATTTAATTTACAACAAAATTATGGCTAGCCAAATATATGTATTATTTGCTACATTTTTTAAAATGCAAAAATGCAAAAGATATAGCCTCACTATGGGGTTTTTTTCAGCATGTAGCATGCAATTTATTTTATTATAAAATCACTGCAGTATATCATATATCAGCCATGGGAAAAATCTCCCTAGGGAAGTGGTGGATTCCCCATTATTGGATACTTTTAAGATTTGGCTGGACAGGGTGCTGGGCCGTCTTGTCTAGACCGTGCTTTTGCCAATAAAGGTTGGACCAGATGATCCTTAAGGTCCCTTCCAACCTGGTATTCTATGATTCTGTTATATACTCTGACATACTTGTTTATAAATCCTGCTTCATTTTTCCGTAACAAGGAATAATGATGCAAAACCACATTGAGATCTGGCTCTTCAACTGATGGCTTTTAAAAGCACCCATCAGGTTATCTTTGTGAATCTGCCACTTGTAGAGGGTTTCTGGTGGTCTTTATCTAATCATCGCATGTACCATATCCTTCAAGTAGGAAGCCATTTTGAATAGAATTTCTTAAAAGCAACTTCCCCAGCTGGGTTACATAATTATTACCTCCAGTTCCAATCCTTTAGCCAGGATGGGATGTCAGACTTAAAGTAGGAGTTTTATCTGTTTATGTGTTTGCCTGGATATATGCACCAACAAGGTACATATTTTATAATCTGCCTTTAAAACTGGACTAAAACTCAACTGAAATGTTTATAATCAATTTGAGTATAAACAGTAGTCCCACAAAAATATTACATTAGCCATGGAGTAACAAATAAAAGAAAGTGCATCCTTCTTCTGTGAACAGTACATCCCTTTCCAGCAGTACACCATCCCCTTTACAGAGGTGAGTGTGGCAGCACTCCTGGGAAAGATGACACTCCAAGGCTGGCTAAGAGGCACTGCAAAGGCAATGGGTGCTCACAGAGGGTGGCCTGCTGGCAGAGACAGTTTTGTCCCAAGACCTGTCCAACGTTCTCTCCTCCGTAGGTCCCAACTGCATCAGCACAGCATGTACATGCACTCAAGGGAGAGGCAGAAGATCATATTTCCCTCTACATTCTGTCAGGACAAAAATATAATAAAACAGTGTCAATTCATATAAACCATACCATTCAGTGAGGAGAAAAGCCTGCTTATAGTACTTTCTAGCACATGTAACTGGAAACACTTGCTGAATAGACTGAAGATGGAGCGTCTGTCATACTTGGAGACGCAGCTGGAGACTGTGATTCTGGTGCAGAATCTCTAGTACCTAAGCCACATCATATGGATGTATGTCACAGACCTTGACAGGATGCTGTAGTCTGAGGTATAACCCACATCGTTGTACTCAGAGCTGTATGCTTAGATATACGCTGTACGTATTTTGTACCACGGCAGTGCAGATTTTTAGTAGGAAGCCAGTGTTGCTGAAAAGTAGAGTAACTTCCACATTTTTCAAGAGATATTTGTGGGCTTAACAAGATACAGTAATGGAGTGCAGCCAGTGCAGTGGAGTTCAACTCCACTGAAAGTCCTGCTTGCCTGTTCCCAATTCCCTGCCTCACTATCCTTTTCTGCCAAACCCTGGCCACTCATGTGGACTCACAGTCAGGGGTACACAAGATTCTTAAGGAGTGTCCAGGTAAGTGATTCATTGCCTTATACATGGGTTTAGTGCAACAGCTCCTGTGCACTAGAGAAAAGGATAGAAAGCTCTGGACACACAAAACTGCAAGATCTGCAGGATGTAGTGTATTTTAATTTGCAGCTGAAGCAGGCTTCTAACTGCAAATTGTGCTGCCAGTTACTCTGTTCTTCCAAGTACAATTCAGCACAGTTGCCAAAGGAGGCTTCGGGCAGCAGTTGCAGGCAGGGTTAAAGGAAGAAGAAGGAGACTTTTCTCAACTGTTTGGTACCCCTTCCTGCTTTCTGATAGCAGCTGGCCCCTTAAGGGAATGAATCAGTTTGCCATAATTGCTATTTCAAGGCAAAGGAATTCCTTAGACAGAATGAACAGATTGGTGTTTTCTCCAGCCAACTTCACCTCTCCATCTTCAAAAGGAGTGCTTAGCCTGTGACACTTCCAAAGCCTAAGTGGACCTCCTCTCTCCTGCTCCTTTAGTCAGGGCTCTTAGAAGTTTAACTTCCAGTGCCCACGGTTCCCAAAACTTGCCTCAAAATGCAGTGACATTGCCAGGTGAAATTAAAGAATTGAAAATGGAGGCAAAAAAGTTCAACAGAGCCTGAGGGGGACACTACAGTTGTTGGCAGTGGATCAGAGGATCGTGGTGTGATTCAGGCAGGAATACCAACTTAATCCAACCTCCCGCTCAAAGCAGTGAAGTGTGGGAACCTCCTGCATTAGAGAGGGTTCATGTCAGGAATTTGCTGTGTATTTCATTCTCACCTATGGCATGGTAATGAAGAAGATTGGCCTTCCTTTTTTTTCAAAAGGAAAATGTATCACTGAAAAGCAAGTAATAAAAATGTATTAGTCTATGTGATTTCTAAGCAATAATTCCTCATATTGTATGTACAGTGCTACAGATACAGTAAGTTATCTTGCCTTTGACATCCGTATTTGGAATTTATCTTAGAACAAAGCATTCTAAGAACTCTATCTACAACATACCAGTAGAAATAAGCCAAACAGGCTTTTAAAAATCAATTTCCAGCCTACAGCTTACAAAATACACAGGAAATCTGAACTATATTAATTATAATTCTCATTATAATTACTTTAAGATTTTGAGGAGTAATGAAAAAATATTTTGACCTGTTACATATTTTTGTTAGGATTGTGAATGAGTCAGACAGCAGTGGCTGCACAACAATACATTGCTGGCCTACTTTTTCTGTATTTACAAATGTGCCCCAAATCAGTTTTCTAGTCTGGAAATGTTTTATATTCACAGAATACAGTCAGAAGTGACCTTACAAAATGCAGGACAGTAGAGGACTATGCCCAAAATCTCTATAGAAATCATACACAGATACTTTGCTAAAAGACAAGTGAATGGTATGGAGAAAATTTTCCCATTAAGTAACTGAAAACAACGGTAGGAAATAAAAAATGTGTCATGTTGGCAAATTCAGATAAAGTAAAATAAGATTTATTTATATGATAAACAATTACAGTGTGGGATGCAGAGCCTCACAAAGTTAGTAAAACTAGGCTAAGACTTGAAAGGGACTGGTGATTTATAGAAATAAAGACAACGCAGAGGTCATCACAGATAAAGTTGACCAAAAAAAAGGACTGATTAGAACACACTTTTTCTTCACAGTCTTAACTATTGTAGAAAACACTCTTTTCCACTTTCTGTAATATCAGTGCTGGAGACAGCTCATTGGATCAGTTCCAGCATGACAGTTCTAATTTTATGTTTGTCTTTAAGAACAATTTAATAACTGACTTGAAATTAGTAGCTGCACAATTATATCAAATGAAAGAGGGAAACCACTTCATAAAGCATGATAATGGTAAAATTCACTGTTACGTGAGGTCATAGAGCCAAATTCTGTGGCTAAGCTTTTGCAAAATTTAAGTAAATTTATGACCAATAGAAACATTTACAGTGTTGCCTTCTAACCCTAGGGCAATCAAATTTTATGCAGATCTGGACTAGTTGCCCTAGAAGTTTTGTATTTCACAACTGAATTGGTATCCAGTGGGAGCTGTGGGCTATCAGCTGTTTTGTGTATGAATGGGCTTTGTTCTGTGTTTCTGCAGCTCAGCACTACCTGCTGTTATAGGATACAGAACCTGCTATATATAGAAACCAACCACCTGCTGCTGGATGTCGTATCTTGTGTTCGTATCAGCTGGAGGGCTCCAGGAAGGGACACCATTAGATGCCACAGCCCAGTCAAATTAACCCAAGGTATGGTACTTCCCCCTCCCTGTTAAGGGGAGGAAATTACACATTCGTCTCAAATTGCATACACTTCTGATTTTTACTATAAAAGAGGAATGCATTTCATTGGATAAAATAATCTTATTTTCCCACTGTTGTCTCCCTCCATTAAAAAAAAAAATAAACCTTCCTAATTTTGACCATCATTGGAATCCAGAAAGATCAAACTGGCTGAGGTTGGAAGGGAACTCTGGAGGTCATCTCATCCAACCCCCTGCCCAAGGAGGGCCACCTAGAGCTGGTTGCCCAGGACCATGTCCAGACAGCTGCTGAATACCTCCAAGTATAGCAACTCCACAACCTCCCCGGGCAATCCGTGCCAGTGTTCAGTCACCTACACAGTGGAAAAGTGTTTCCTGA
>VYXH01001523.1:69160-84727 GCA_013397275.1 Burhinus bistriatus | reverse complement strand
AAACGATTCTATGATACTATGATAATGACACCTACTGTTTTTTTAGTCTGAGTACAATCCATTACTGAGGTCCCCATTTGTAGTGTCACCGAGGAGTAACATATTGGAATAGCTACATTTTGAGCTATACACTTCATTAAGAGATTGGCTCTAATGCAACTTCACAGAATTCTTGCTCCACTGATGGATAGACTGGGACCTGGCTCAAAGTTGGAGTTATCACAGCAGTAGAGGGTATGATTATCACCTTGTTAGAAAGCTGTCTAGTTAATATTTTTCCTGAAATCCAGTGTTCTCAGATGAACCTTAAGAAAAAGTTACCCAGGGCAAGACATTACTGAAAAATCAATTTTCTTCACTTTTCCAACTCTATGACAAAGATTCAATATTCAAGCTTATATCATAAAAGTACAGAAATTATTTCTGAGGATCCAAGAAAGCCAGCTTAACAATTTTTTATTCATAACTCTGTAATTGGTATTTAATTATTAGGTATTGTTAGAAGGATAAAGCATCAAAATATTTGTTCATTTAAACTTCTCCCATAACACTGTCAACTGAAAAAGATGCAGACTATTAGCTGGACTGTGAAACCTAATTTCATAGAATTACAGAATGGTTAGAGTTTGGAGGGACCTTAAAGATCATCTAGTTCCAACCTTCCTGCCATGGGTAAGGACACCTCCCACTAGACCTGGTTACTCAAAGCCCCATCCAGCCTGGTCTTGAACACATCCAGGGATGGGGCGTCCACAACTTCTCTGGGCAACCTGGGCCAGTGTCTCACCACCCCCACAGTGAAAAATTTCTTTCTGAGATCTAAACTAAATCCCCCCCCTTCCAGTTTGAAGCCATTACCTCTCATCCTATCACTACACGCTCTTGTAAAAAAGTCGCTCCCCAGCTTTCTTGTAGGCCCCTTCAGATACTGGAAAGCTGCTACAAGGTCTCCCCGGAGCCTTCTCTTCTCCAGGCTGAACAACCCCAACTCTCTCAGCTTGTCTTCATTGTAGAGGTGCTCCAGCCCTCTAATCATCTTTGTAGCCCTCCTCTGGACCCACTCCAACAGGTCCACGTCCTTCTTGTGCTGAGGGCTCCAAAGCTGGACACAGTATTCCAGGTGGGACCTCATGAGAGCAGATGGGGAGAATCACCTCCCTCAACCTGCTGGCCACACTGACTTTGATGCAGCCCAAGATGTTGTTGGCTTTCTGGGCTGCAGATGCACATTGCTGGGTCATGCTGGGCTTCTCAGCCAACACCCTTAAGTCCTTCTCCTCAGGACTGCTCTCAATCCGTTCTCCACCCAGCCTGTATTTGTGCATGAGATTGTCCCAATCCACGTACAGGACCTCGCACTTGGCTTTGTTGAACTTCATGAGGTTCACATGGGCCCACCTCTCAAGCATGTCCAGGTCCCTCTGGATGGCATCCCTTCCCTCCAGCATGTCGACTGCTCCACACAGCTTGGTGTCATCTGCAAACTTGCTGAGGGGGCATTCAGTCCCCCTCTCCATGTCGCCAACAAAGATGTTAAACGGCACTGGTTCCAGTACCGACCCCTGAGGAACACCACTCATCACCGGTCTCCACTTGGACATTGAGCCGTTGACCGCAACTCTTTGAGTGTGGCCATGCAGCCAGTTCCTTGTCCACTGAGTGGTCTGTCTATCGAATCCGTCTCTCTTGAATGTAGAGACAAGGATGTCGCGCACGACAGCATCAAATACTTTGCACAAGTCCAGGTAGATGATGTCTGTTCCTCTCCCCTTATCCACTAAAGCTGTAACCCTGTCATAGAAGGTCACCAAATCTGTCAGACACAATTNGGGTAACCAGGTCTCCCCTTTCCTTCCGGAGAGGGCCTGCATCTTCTTTAGTCTCCCTTTTAACACTGACATACTTATAGAAGCTTTTCTTGTTGCCCTTGATGTCCCTGGCCAGATTTAACTCTATCAGGGCTTTAGCTTTCCTAAGCTGATTCCTGGCTGCTCGGACAGTTTCTCTGTATTCCTCTCAGGCTACTTGTCCCTGCTTCCACCCTCTGTAGGCCTCCTTTTTGCCTTTGAGTTTGTCCAGTAGCTCCTTGTTCATCCATGCAGGCCTGCTGGCATTTTTGCCTGACTTCATTTTGTTGGGATGCATCACTCCTGAGCTTGGAGGGGGTGATCCTTGAATACTAACCAGCTTCCTTGGGCCCCTCTCCCCTCCAGTGCTTTATCCCATGGAAACCTACCAAGCAGATCCCACAAGAGGCCATAGTCTGGTCTCCTGAAGTCCAGGGTAGTGAGCTTGCTGCACACACTCCTCGCTGCCTGAAGGATCTTGAACTCTACCATTTCATGATCACTGCAGCTAAAGCTGCCCTTGACCTTCACATTACCCAGTAGCCCCTCCTTGTTGGTAAGGATAAGGTGCAGCATAGCTCCTCTGCCACTTGGAGAAGGAAGTTGTCATTGACGCATTCGAAGAACTTCCTGGATTGCTTGTGCCCCACTGTGTTGTCCCTCCAAGAGATATCAGGGTGGTTGAAGTCCCACATGCAGACCAAGGACTGTGAACATGATGCTGCTCCTGTCTGTCTACAGAGGGCCTCATCCGCTCCATCATCCTCATCAGGTGGCCTGTAGCAGACTCCCACAGTAACATCGCCTTCCCCTGTGTTCCCTTTAATCCTGACCCATAAGCTCTTCGTTGGCTCTTCATCCATCTCCAGGCAGAGCTCCATGTACTCCAACTGGTCATTGACACACAGGGCAACACCCCCTCCTCGTCTCCCTTTCCTGTCCTTCCTAAAGAGTCTGTATCTTTCCATTCCAACACTCCAGTCATAGGAGCCATCCCACCACATCTCTGTGATGCCAACAAGATCATAGCCCTGGAGGCGTGTGCAGATCTCTAACTCCTCTTGTTTATTCCCCATCCTATGTGCATTTGCATAGAGGCACTTAAGCTGGGTCCCTGTTGAAGCTGACTTACTGGCTGGAGTAGCTGAAATTCCTTTGTGCTGCACTCCAGGTGGCCTTCCTTTGAGGTATTTCAGCTGTGTTTCCCCATTGGCTCCTACTGCCTCAGGAGCCCCTGGCTCATCTCCATGATTCCACCAGTCTCTCTCACACTCCCTGATGCTCCTTAGCCTTTCTACTTCCTCTCTTAGCTCTACCACCAGGCTGAGCAGATCATCCACCTGGTCACACCTCACACAGCTATCATCCCTACTACCATCTGTGTAAGGTTATGGCACTCTCTGCAGACCGAGACCTGGGTGGCTGCATGTTTCCATGGGAGCTCTGTCTGTGTGGCTACACCTGCTGTGACAGGTGCAGAGGACATAGCTTTCTGCCAGGTAGAGACCACGGCCAAGCTCCTTCTCACCAGCTGAACTCCCCTCTGGAGCTGGCAGAGCATGCCATTCCCTGGCTGTCCGTCCTGGTTGCCATGCTCCTGGTCACTCATGCTCCCTAGGGCTGCCTTTTAGGGGAGTGGGGTGGTCACCCTTGCTGCTGGCCCCACCCGTACCTCATCAGCCACGCTCCTGCAAGTCCCTCTTGCTGCTCTGGCCTTCCCCCACCTCAGAAAAGATTGGGAAAAGCCCCTTTTTGCCACAATCGCCCGCCTCCTCTGCAGACATGCTTGCACCAGCGCTGTTCAAATCGGCAAGTGACCATTGGTGCTGGTTACGCCTCAATTTAAGTCATAATGAAATCTTCTGAAGATCAGCAAATACTAACGTCAAAGTGAACACACTTTTTCTATCTAGCTGTTAAGTACACATAGGAACTATGAAGTACATGAGATTTTGAGCAAAAGTGGAACTTGGAACTGTTTTTGCAGTATTTCTTCCTCTTTTTTTGATTGCTACAGACCACAGCAACATAAGGGAGAGTTTCAGCTTCTGATTACAGGACTACGACCATGCAGGCAGCCTGTGACCGTTACTGGAAGAGGCTGCTTTCACCCTACTGTAACCCAAGCACTACTCACCTAACCATAAACTGCCACCCACAGCAGCAGGAGCAGCCTGGTTTTCCAAGGTCTAGTGGAGACAACCACAAGCAGATGGGGCTACACCTATTTTTCCACCCTAGGAATTGACTACTTTGCCTGCCTTAGTCTTGCTATGCTGCAGTTATGAATTGTGCTTGGAACTGCATGGAACGGAAGCAGCCAAAGTGGAGACTTCCGTGGAGTAAAGTATGACAATCATTCCATCTTTCATCAGTTCTGCTTCAGCATGCTGCTTCCCTAAAACACAGTGGTGTTAGTTATGAACATAAACAGACCCATGATCTTGGGGATTTTCCGGATACTGATGTTGTTAGAGCTCTCTTAACTATGACTGATAAAAAAACTGCACGTCTAAAGCTCTGAGCAGCACTGACAAGTGTATAAATATGAAGCAATCAGTAAGTAAATACAACAGTGACAAGCACTCTGCACAGGCACTCAAAATGAAAAAAAATTCTCTTCCTAGCTCTGTGATTGGTGCTCCTAGGTGGCACTGGGCAACTCATTTCAGTTTCCCCATCTGTAAAGTGGGGTTCATGACAGAGCCCTGGTTTGTTTGTTTGTTTGGGGCAGAGAGGGGTGGGGGTGTGTTCGTTAAAGTGCTTTGAGACCTGCTACTGAAAAGTGTCCATGAGGTTGCATTATGTTACTGCTACGAGTACCCTGATAGATTTCTGTTCATAACATTGCAGACAGTACTTGGCTACTGCAGCTACCGAATATCAAGGAAATCTTCAAAAAGTAGAAGAGTAAAAAGTAAGAGTCAGAACCAAAAACAACATTAGGCCATAAAGTGACCCTGCTATAAGATTTTAATATAGAACATAGCAGCAGCCCTCTTTGTTGTCATTCTGTAAATAGCTACAGTCTCTTCTAGTGGAGTAACAAATACATTAGATTGTACAGATTGATAATCTGACTCAGCCCAAATAAAACTCACCCTACATCTCCAGGCAATATTTGAAATCATACCCATCTCTGTCCATATTAATTTTCTTTGTTTCTTTCTTCCATAACTTTGTCTGAAGGCAAGGGTTAAAGCACAAAACCAAAAGACAGGTTGCAATAACCACATTTTCAGCACAGTCAAGAGCAACAAGTCCTCCCCACCAAAACTTCAATTAGCAACCCTTGATATACCATCGCCCTGAATTTTGCCAAACAAGCTCTGAAACGCCTGTCTCTGATAGAATCTTGTGAATTATCTGACCACACCTGTTTAATGTTTGGAATGTTACAATAATGGGATCTTCAAACTCAAAGGGTATTACAATTTCTAATACAGAATTCAAATATGTGCTTTGCTTAATTTAAAGTCAAATGTACACATTAGAAACAACATTAAATCAAGTAAATGTTACAGCTTCCTAAACTTAAAGTTTTCCAGTCCCAAATCACAAAATGATCTGCTCAGATAAAGGCACATATTTTTTTTCCAAGTTTGACGAGGACTTTTTTTTGGACTTCTACAGCTTGACTGGTCAGCTAATGCTCATCTTGCAAAATACACCTTATTAGGGATGGCCTTCATTACAGATCCATATATATTCCCTTTCTACATGCTTCTGATCATCACACATTTACTGTATTTATGGAACTCCCCTGCAAAGACAACGAAAACAAAGGGGTGGACTATGTTATTCTTGACACAGTGCCCCCCCTCAAAAAAAACAAAAAAAACCAAAAAAACCACAACAAAAACACCCCCAACAAAACACCCAAACAAGTTAGTCTTTCATCACTTGAATAGCTTCAGGATTCATCTGTGAGAGCTGGCAGAACTTGCTGGAAGTTTCAAAACTGCTCTGAAATGCTGCGACAGACATACTAATTTTTAAAAGTAACTTGTAGAAAGAAATTATATAATTCCCTATCTAACTAGTATAGCACATTCCTTTTGAAGCTTTGAACTGTATACACTGTACAATAGAAGTAAACACAAGAGAGCTGAAAGTCCCCACACTCATGCCCAACACTTTTACTTTGCATAAAATATAAAACACCCTGAATTTTTTGCATAAGTGCTGGAAATTAAATGATCTCAGAGCTGATCCTTAAGTGCTTTTTCCCCTACTTGCTATGCATGTAACTTCCATCAGGATATAGATTGCCCTTAAGCCAATGAACTGTACTTCTAACAGCTCACTACAGTTCAGACATGAAACCTTGTAACCAGAAGACAAGCTTTCCTGAAATAAGCTTCTTACAACTGAGCTGTCTTTTTGAAAAAAATGCAGTGATGTTTTATTAATAGAGCTGAAATCTGTATGCGGAAAAAAAAAAAACAAAACATGCAGTAAATCTACCAGAACTATTCATATTTTGATCTGCTTGCACATTTTTTGCCTCTGCATATTTTAGGGCCAAGTATCTATTTAAGAGTTCTATCATTAAAACATCACATGAACTAAGGAAAAACAGCTTCAGACTGAAACAAAATATATTTATACTGTACTACACCTATTATATGCCAGTTTATCTATGAAAAGAGTGGTAAGTGAGCTTCACCAAGTTATATTTGAAAAATATGAACCATTTTATAAAGCCAGTGAGTATATCTGCAGTTAAAAGGACAGACAAACCTTCTGTCCAAACCACATTTCTAAAAACTTTCAGCATTCTGATTGGTAAACTATTTCCCAATAAAAAAAAGTTATTACAAGATATAAAGTGAGAAAGTGACATGAATGAAAAATGCAATTAGTTACAATTTTAATACCAGGATTTTTTAATTTTTTTTAAGAAAATGTAACATTATTGCACATAATTGTAGACATAAGTGTCACTTTGTTCACATAGAGTACTGGCTATCAAAAGTAGCAACTGCTAATAGACAATCAAGTATAGGAAATTATAAAATCTATGGGCTGCATTTTTTACTGCAGGAAAAAAAAGCAATATAGGATTTTGCCATTTGGGTTTGTTGTACTTAAAGCTGTCATTATAAATTTGTGACATTCCCGAGTTGCAAACTACCAATTCATTCACACATGTCCACCAAACCACAAAATTAATGACATAAATAGTAGTTTCTATTGAAACTACTAAAACTATTTTATTTCTTGGAAATATACCTGAAAATGTTCAAATACAGAAGGTGGTGAGAAAGAAGATCTTGTGGCTGAAGTGATTCTCTGGTACTTAGAAAGTCTAATTAGTTACTAATTCTGTCATCAATTCCCAAGAAAGTGTTAGTTAAGTAAGTTCACCTGTTTCAGTTTTCATTTGTAAAACAGGAATAATGTTTTATCCTACTTTTTCCTGGAGCATCCACTTTATGATGAACTCGCTTGAAGACTTTTTTTAAATGCCTTTGTAGAGCATATACTGCAACAGGCTTGCTGCCTTCATAAATTAAGACCATGACAAGGATGCCTACTGCATGTGGTCTTGCTTTAGAAGCAGCTTGTGAAGCTATTTTTCTTCATAAGAAGCTGACAAAAGGCCTCATAGTTGGTCACCTCAAAGAACTCTATAAAGTGCTGCACATACGAGAATTTTAACAGGCTGAATATTTTCATGCAGCTACTCAGTGAAGAACAGTGACACTAAGAAAGACAAAAATTAATTCTCAAAGGCATACGTTACTTGCAAATCTGTCTGTGACTCCAGATCAAATTAAAGATCATATTAAAATTAAGAACACATTAGAATAAAACTGTGCTAAGAATAAATCACAAGAAATGGCCTACATTCTACAGAAACATCCGATAAATTTTGGAATCTGATTTCAGTCAGATGCCCAGGCGAGCAGCTCTGCCAGGCTAATACAGATTAGGGGCCTGGCAGGCATGGCCACACAGGGAAAAAGAGGGGGCTTGTATACTTTTTCAGTAAATACATTTAAGATGCACCAAGAAAAAACTCACCACAACCATCTTGAATGAGTTAAAAACCAACCAAACAAAAAGAAATACAAACCCCTTATAACTGTCAATTCTCCCCTCTATTTCAAGTGGTTGATTCCGAGAAGTGAACATTGCACCACTTGGGTGAAGACAGTGGGGAATAGTTCAGTATGCAAAGTAGTCACCTATTGAGCAGTGATCATGGGGTTCATCAAGTCAGGACAGCATTCCATGCTCTAGAGACCTCATGCATTTCCAGTAATCCAAAAGCATCGTAAAGGCAGAGAATACAGCTAATATATCAATGTCCTCAAAGCAACACAACTGCAATGCAGTTTCTGCAGCGCAGACAGTCCCCAAGGTGTTGCTAACTTATTTCAAACGCCCCAAAGCACAGACAGCACCAGTGACAGGCAGCCTTTCCACTTCACACCTTCTACCTCCATTTCTCATGTTCAATACTGTCTAAATATTGCCCAGAACTAAAGCTCCACATACAGTATTACTGATCTGGACCAGCTGAGGATATCTGAGCTTTTGGTGTACAGAAATCTCCATCTGCTTTGTGGCCTTCACAAGTAATATTGAGGGATCTCAAGAGTTACTTATTTAAGGTATTTACCACCACGAGTTAAAATGATACATACTACTTCTCTGCCTAAACAGAATTGGACAACCTCTGGAGAAAGTTATTTTGGGCATTTAAGCTACTTTCAAGGTATCCCATTTTCAGAATCAAACAGCTCATTTTATAAAAACTAAGGTGATTTATAGCAAACCAAGTTAAAAAAAAAAAAAAATTAGGGCATCCTAAAAATCATCAGAAGCCTTAAACAGCTCCAATAAGTGTGTCTGATCAGAGTGGAAATAGAAACAAGCAAAACCGGATCAGGAGTACTTCTTAACAGGGTTTGGGGGCCAGGAGGAAGGTGAGGTGGAGGGGAATGGATTTTTTTGTCACAGAAATGCTCTCTGTAGCTTGTCATAGTTATGATTAACATCATGAATTGGAACAAGATCAACTGTTTATAGCAAAACAAACCTGATTGCTTAAAAAGTTCAAAATCTCTTCTTTATTCTCGTTGGTTTTTTGATAAAGTAGCATTTCCTGCTGAAACAAAGTATCAGTACTCAGAAGAATTCATATTCTGTACACACCTCATAAGCCACTGAGCATTGCTTCAGTGGCAGCCTCCAGTGATAAATGTGCTGAACGTTTTAGATGTAAAATAATATGAGAATAACAAGTATCCTTAGAAAGGACTTCATTCTGAAATATATGAGGGTGGAAGTGAAGAGCAGTACGTTTTATCTTGGTTGACAAATATTCACAAACAGCTGCAGCTCTATCCTTAAGTGCAGCACACTAGTTGCAGAAAATGAGTAGAATACAGAAATTCTTCAGCCCAGTTGCCTACAAAGACATTCCCACTATTCCACAGGAAATTACTGTAGACGTGGTATGTATCGGAGTGCCAGTTTCCACAGAGGCAACAGCATATATGGTTTGGGGAATTTTAACAAATCAACAGCATCATTAAAACTCAGACACGGATAAATAGCAAGTAGCTGTAACCACATTTGTACATTTTTGGAAAACCATATCTTTCAGACAAAGTACGCTGAATTGTCTATACAGCACGCCTGAAGTAATTATTACAAATTTCAAAAGATGTTTCTGATGAGATACAAGTTAAAGGTATACAAGATACAAAACCATACTAAAGTTGTACCTACAACAGGCTTTCCCTCGTGTCACCATGTTCAAACATCACCCTCTTCTCTAGAGTACATTCAAGTCAATGAGCAGACCCTTCACAGGGCTGCAATCTGGGTCCTAGGTCAATTAGGTGAGCAAACTATTATTTCCTTAGGACTGATCAGTACCCTACAAGCCCTCGCTGCGCTTCAGGCTTTGGCCTTAGAGAAAAAATAAACTAACACTCAAGGTAGACTATCCCAGCCGTCAGAATGCACTGAAGTAGGACAGCTGGAGTCAGCACAGAAAAGCTTTGGGGGATAATGATTTATGGATCATAAAATTAGGTAAATAAGTGATGTAAATCATGGAGGTAAATAGATGAGAGTGTACCTGATGGTTGAGAGAAGAAAATTCTTCCAGACAAGTAAGACAATGAGAGGCGGCCAAAGACCCTACGAGTCCGAGTGTGATTTTCCAGTTGCTCCAGTGGCCACAGGGCTAGATCCACAAGGAACCCCCAAGCAAGTGCAGGTAAGACCGAAATGAATAGAAAAGATTACAGAGACATCACTGTTTCCACAAACAGCCAAAATTTTCTGTCAAATTCCTTAGAAGTAGCTTGCAAACCACATTTGGGTATATCCCTCGTATACATGAGCCTGTAATCTGCCTTTTGTCTTGCAGCTGCTAGTGCTGTCATTACGTGACACATGCAGTCCTAGCGGCACTCCACAACAACAAACAGGACAGATATTTATTAAACCAATCAGAGACTCTTATTTTCTGATTCAAATTTGAACTTAAGAATAACTTCTGGGAGAGTAAAACTTCAGACATATTTGTCAGTTATGAGAAAGAGACAAAATGACTAGTCAAAGGGAAAGCCCAACTTCCAGCTTCCCCTGTTGAGCAGGTTGTGAAATAGCTACAACTGAAAGTGATACGTCACCCGGTTGCATCGCGAGTTGGGACTGTCCCTGAACAGAGAGCTGTCCATCGAAGCTAACCAACATAGCAGGACGTTTGTCTAGATCTGTAGAAGTAATTGCTTGATAGTTCTTATTACGAGATGACCCCTAATGATCTGAGTTAGACCCAAACAAGAAGGTGCTGATGGATGCTATATTTTTCTATGATCAGCATTACAATTAAATTATCATCTCTAATGTAACCTACCAAATTTCTACTTTTAACTTGCTTGAAAAAAGAAGGTGCAGAATAGGTCTATGATTAACTTTTATATTTTAGATGTAACATCTTGAGTCAGAAAGCTTGCCTAATACAGTTGAAAGCAGAGGGCTAGAGAGAGCAATTTGCCATTCTATATCATGCCCTGACAGCCAGCTGACACTCTATTTTAGAAGTACTAAGCAATTTGAAAGGTTTCCAGATAGCAGGAATTTAAATGTACTTTCTGAGCTGAGATTTGCTCATCGTTTCCACTCCACTGAAAAAAACAAACAAACAAAAACCAAAAAAAAAAAAAACCAGAAAATCATTACTCCCTTTGTAATTACAAATGTGCTCATTTGAGGAAGGGTTAAGGCCATATGCTGGGAGCTGCAGACAGAAACGTGCAAGCATCAGTCATCTGGCATTAAATAACCATCTTAGTGGGGTAAGTTTTTTTTTTTAGGAGTTTTTTTGCAAGTAAATCTAGCTACAAAGCATAACACAAGTAGGAAGTGTCTTACTCATCCCCAGCTGCAATGTGGGGAGCACTGGGCAACTGCTCCAGTGATTCTTTACGCCGAAGTTTATAACGAGCAAAAGCCAAAACAAGCGGTTAATAAAAGATTAGAAACATTTACAAGGACATTCCACAGGAAATAAAAGTCATATTATAGCTATAGCTGCCTTACCACACTAGCCCAAATCTGCTTCATAGACCGCTTTTCTATGTACTTTTTACTCCCTGCAGCTACAAATGAGATTTAGTGATTAATTTCATTTTTGTAGCAGTAGCAAAAATACAAGTTCAACAAGAATGGGAGGAGGGGCAAACGGGACAAAGTGGATAAAATAGCAAAGATTTTGTAACTATGCTCTCCCATACAGTTGCATCTTTTGTTAGAAAGGATCTCAGGTGTGACAAAAAAAAGTTTTGAAACATTAAACTTTAATGACTAGATCAAACATATTGCTGTATTAACTGTAATCTAAGCCTCATAGGTGAGAAAGGCAAGTTGTACCATCTATCTCAAACAGATATTGTCCTTCACATTCTGAACTTACTACATTTATCTCTTGTGTGTACATGAAAAATACTCCAGTAATATCAATCAATGCCAAGACAAAAACTGAGGTAAAAATCTTCAAAAGTTGCTTTCATTTGAGAGAAGCTGGGGTTTGCAATATATTTTTATGGACTCTGCTTCTGCTTCCTTCCTACACAAGACTGCAGGCACTGCCATATAGCCAGTAGCTCATGCTACTGCTGTAATAGTCTTTGTAAGAAAAGGGCACAACTCACCTGTTCAGCATTGCAGGTGGAAACCTGTGTTTGATCTGTAATGCTCAAATCAGAAGTCAGTAAGCTCCATTCACCTGAGCTACGCCACCAAGCCTAAGAACTGTCAGGAGACAAATCTGCTACACCATGCCATCCTTTCCCCAATATCCATAATGCCACATAAAACAGCATCACTCAGAAGGGTGGCCAGAGCCACAGGCAGTCCAAGACATACCGTTGTATTGCTGTTAAAATTGGGGGTTTTTTTCTACAATTGATTGTGACTTAAGGAAAGCACTTCAGTCATTTCTGCTTAAAATTTAGAATAAACTCAGTTTGTGTTGTAGACAACACCACACTGGGAGTAGTAGCTATTACACCAGACAACAGATATCTTTTTTTGCATTTGGCCTTACCTGAAAGAGTTTGGAAAAGTCAAATGAAATTAGCAAGAACATATCAAAGAGACACACACCTCTAGTGTTAATGTGACCTTTGTAACTCATGCTTTTCCTAAGATAATCGGATGGCCAAGTGTCCAAAACGATTGCTTCTCAGGAGGTTATAATGTTCTGCAGCCTTTGAATCTTTCAGATATCACAACTAGAATGGCAACTCCGGTTCAGCACAGTGTGATTGTCCCAACTGGATTAGGAACTGAGCATGACATTAGCTGCTCCCAAAGGTGCAGGAGAAGGGTGGGCAGCACGCAGTACTGAAACAGCTACTTTCATTTTTAGTGAGAGAGAGGTATTTACTTAGTGCCCCAGTCTGAGCCACAAACCAGAGGTTAAAGGACCTTTAAGTGGTGCCTTTTCGATAAACTGGAAGTTAATGACAAGTTGTAGTAATACTGTGTCTGGCTACCAAACATTACTCTTCAGTCTCATCCAGTCCTCCAGGGGGCCAGGCACTTGCTACCCCTTGGGCTTGCATCGCACAGGCAGCATCTTCACAGCTGGGGGGTTCCCATCAGCAGCTGTAGGGTGACACCAACTGAAAGTGCCAGTGATGCCAACACTATGATCAGTCCCACAACTCAGCTAGGTGAATACTTTCTCTGAGTGAACATCACTTTATTTAGAAGGGAAAGCAAGTTACCGAGATTTTTATAAAGCTCTTATTTTGTTAAAGAATGTTCTAACAATTTTCGTATTGTAACTAAAAAGGTGCAATTCTTCCCTGGAATATTATTATTATATAGAAACTGCGGTATTTTAAATCACATGTTGATTGACTATTTAAGGAATGAAATGCTTCTTTTGCAGTGATCTTTCATTGTGACACAGGCAATTATCTTCATGGGTGGAAATCTATAGCTCCCAGAACTGCTGGACAATTAGTGAGAATTAATAAACATCCACGCATGACTTGCTATTGCAGTCATAGATCAAATGGTAAACTAACACTGACTACCTGTCCTCAGAGAATAAGATCTGAAAGTTTCTGTTTAAATCTGCTAGTAAAATGGGTTTGGAACATATATTTCATCATCACAAATGGCTCCTGTGTGTCACACTGGAAATCATTTCACCAAGATTGCCCTTTAGTTAAATCAGTATGTATAGTTGTTTCTTTTGGGGGCTGCAAGTAGATATTTCTGCTTGTGCATGGTACATAGATTTGCTTCCTGAGATCTGCCTTCCGAACCTTTTAGGATTTCATCTTCAAATTCAGATCTCCAGAAGCACCTGAGCAGCTCTATTATGACTAACTCGGTGCTTAATTTATGCTCCTATATATCACTAATTACTTCAGTCAAACCCTTAATTTATCTAAATGTGCTCAGGCACGATGGGATCTGCCCACACACTTCCACTTCAAATGGTGGACAAGAGTAGAATTGTCTAAAATAGCTAAGTGTCTTACTAAACCTACTGATAGCGATATTTAGGCTCCTAAGTGCATTTGGATCTTCTGAAAATTGTACTACAAAGAAAAAAAAAATCTACTAATAACTCGGGGCCTGGTCCTATAATCCCTACACAGTAGAATTCCCATCATAATTCAGTGAAAACTGTACAAAAGGTTGCAGAACAAAGTTTTTAGGTAAAAGAACAGTCCCAGAATTATTCCACAGCCAAAAAGCCAGGAGAGGAACAACAGAGGTCCGATACAGACTGAGGTGGAACCTTGGACATGTCATATAGCTCTTCTGTCTTTCAGTGTGGAAGCCTGTGTCCATGTAATGCTGTTTATCTGTAAATACTCCCTTTCTGTTCTCTTCTTTCTTAGCCCGTTTCCCGCTCTGCAAGCTCTGTTCTCCACCCCATTCCCCACAAGAACAGTATCTGTAAACTTTCAGACTGCTTCTTGCCATAATCAAGCAATCTTTAACCATTGTGAAACTGAAACGTGGAGGTATGAAATAGATTTGAGAATGCTACTTTGCAGACTCACCAATTTCAAAATGTGTCACCCGTGAATTTCATAGCCTGAACTGGAAATAAGAGTCAGTAAAGAGCCCAGCAGGACAGAGAAAGTCTATTTCTGTCCTGGCTTTAATTAATTGGAGTGGCATAACTCTTGGTTAAGAACATTAACAAGAGTGTACTTTACTGTGTATATGTAAAGAACCAGTTAATAAATGTGCTAGCACATAGTGATCAAGATTATTCAACTCTAGGTTTCTGGCACACATAAAACTTACTTTTTGAACACTCAAAATTGGTTTCTACTGGTCATTTTTTACACCAGTTGTTAGCACTTAAATGCCACAAGAGCTTTCAGCATGAGTAAGCAATGCCATTTAGAAAATCCATTTACTTTGGCTGTAGCAGCAATCGTCCTTCATTCTTTTTTACAAACATTTTAGGAAACAGATTTTACTTATATGGGAACAACCACAGAGAGCAAATTGTAAGTTAATACCCTCAAGCCTGCAGAGAAGTAGTAATATATTTTAGATAGGTGGGATAACATTCAACTGAATAGCCAGAGCTGTGGCACAGAGGTATTTATCCAGAGATGGATCTAAGTGCAACTCCCACCATATCAAGCATACACATCTGATCTGTGCAAATATGAGCATATAAAATGCAATGCAATGATTTAACTGATACATTTGGATAATTTTTTTTTCTTTTTCAGGAATGTTGTTTTAGGCATTCTAATCCTGCCTACCTTCCCCTAATCTGACACTCCCAAGTCAAAATTCACTCAAGCAGCTTTGAGGCTTTCTCTCAATAGTGACTTAATTCAGAAGACTCAAATACTTTTCAGCTTCCAGTTTTATGGACAACCATGGAGACTAAAGTCTCATTAAACTGGGTTTTATTCATTTTTTTGATGGCAGAATATGATATGAATACTACTCTCAGTAAACTTACTCTAATCAATCTATAAACAAAACAGTTATTATATTATTAAATATATCAATGCCAAAAAATCACTAACTGGTCTGTGTTATTTCTTACATAAAGAAAGAGGTGTTGTTTTCTTCAGTTCCAGTGACTTTTGAGATATCATGTTCATAATCAACTTAACTTTAAAAAGTGATCTTCCAGTCCCTCTCTTTTCTTTCTTTCTCCCCCCCCCCCCCCTTTTTTTTTTTTTTT
>VYXH01001523.1:15701-69149 GCA_013397275.1 Burhinus bistriatus | reverse complement strand
CCCCCCCCCCCCCATTTTTTCCTTGTTTCTGATTTCTACCTGAACTCTCAGGTGTCCCTTTTTTGTGTTTTCCTTCTCTGCTACTCCATTGTTTTCCTTTGTATTCCACATTCCATAGATCAGGTGAGCACAATCTTACCACAGAGCATTGTGGTACCTGAAAGACTGAGAAGCAAGCACCAAGAATTTAGAAGCCAGTCTATGGACACTCACTACTCATGACAGTTCAGGCCAGTAAAACTCATTTATTCAGAAGACAAAAAAACAACCTCAAAACAGAGGCAAATATTCTAAAGCAAAACCAGCAAACAGAGAATGGGGGAGGTATGGGTGGAAGGCAGAACCCTGTGGCACTGTGTGTCTGGCCGTCACATGTCCTTTCCCTCTGCTCTAATTTACATCTCAGGGAGTCATTTATTTACTGCATATTATAGGAGACAGATCACTCGATTTGCCCCTTCTGGGCAAACTCGGTTTAAGGAGGCGCATCTCTCCCCAGTGCCCTGCAGAGGGCATGTTTGCTTTGTCAACGGCACCGCCTTCACTGCCAACAGCCATTTCTCGGAGGTAGAATGATAGCAAGCATCACACTGAAATTCAAAGACGGATTTATCGATTACCCCAGCTCCAGTCTCAAAAAGACAAATACTGTAGCAATTTCTGCCAGATCTATTTGTGCCAGCATTCGTAGCCACATTTTCTAGACGCAACCACCTGCTATAAACCTATTTTGCTCAGTGCCACCTTGCAATTTTATGAGACAATAATTTAAAAACTGACAGATTTGTTCTACAGACTGTGAAATCCCAAGCTTTTCCCTTCATGTCACTGTTCATAAAGAGCCGATAGCTCACTAGAAATCCATTTGGAGACAATTCTGTGAACATATTATTACTACTTTCTTCTCCACAGGAGATTTCGCTTCCCTTCTCTGAAGACTTTTACATGACAATTTTTTTTTTTTTTTTTTTAAAGGAGTACACAGGGTCCTGGTTTTTACTAACCAATAAAGCTACTCTGTGATGACAGTTTCTTCCATCTGTGTAACAGATGGAACAGTATGCCCCCACTATGTCAGAGGGGAAATTTAACTCTTCATCTCAAAGGGCTTAACTCTTAAGATCAATGCTTTCTGGACCAAAACTTTGGGGAAATGTGTGCTTAGCAGCACCAGCAACATCTTTAGAGGCTCAATAGACCTGAAGATACCCTAAGTTCTAGTCTTAAGATGGTTCAAGAATACAGGACACTGCATGAGGAAAAAATAGTCAGGAGGGAGGAAGGGATATGTAGAGGAAAAAGGGATTAAATTGAACAAGGTGTTTGGAAGTGAAGTCATTAGGAGCGATCACCAGACATAACACAATTGAGAGTTAAGCTTGAGGATGTATGTATTCCAAGAGGATGTTGTATTCCAGACACAATCTTTGAGACCTGCGTATTTGAATTCTATGCTAGTCTAACATAAATAGCAAGGTTCTGCTGCATTCCAGTGTGAATTAAAGAGCAAAGATTGTCCTGGTATATTAACAAACTCATGACATCATACGCTGCTGTCATCCGTTTCGTAGATATATACAGCCATGCAGAGCCACTTGCTGTTAACTCCAAAGAGGAAAGACCCCAGCTTGTGAGGCACAGAACCAGCTTAAGTAGCTCAGTTAACCATAAGTGAAATTACTTCAGCCAGTGAACGTCTATCTATTCCACCCTTTAGAGAGCAGTGGTGCACACGGACAAGTCATCCTTCCCTTTGTCGTGGGCTTTTTGGTATATCCATCATATAGCAGATTTCAGGTGCTTAAAGAACACGTTTGTATTCTAGGAAGCTATTTCTTGCGTTTCTCTGGATGCCAGCTACACGATGCTCAATCCATCACATTTGCAGCCGTCTACTGCCAAGAAGGAAATACTTCATTGAGTGTTTTATAGCTATTGCATTTTGCAGAGACAAACTGTGACTAACTCGATCAGAATAAATAATAGCAATAAAGACTTCAGTGATTTGATTTTCTTAAGCACATCCAAACCCTTTCACTTTGGAAATAAGACAAGACATGAATACAAGGCATGCGCCTGTCATTTACACAGCAAGAATCTACCTTTATGTAGCCTACTTTCTTTCTTCAATATAAACTAATACTAGTCCCTGAGGTGGCACTGTTCATCTCTATCATTTATTTTCTTTTATTGTAACAAAGTCAGAAAAATAAGTGGGTTGGATAATTAATAGAAGTCCATTGTGAAAACAAGTAATTGCTCTATTCATTAAGTGCTACACCGAGTCAAAAGGTCTGGAATAGAGTAGAGATGCCTATATTAGAACCAAAGTGAAGAAAACTCAGATTGAAAGTGGCATTTCACAGACTATCTGCAATTCTTCAGTTGGTTACTTATAAGCAGTACATTTAGTGTACATGAACAGAAGAGTAGACAGATTAGTGGTGAAATAAACAGCCTAATCAGGGGCTGATTTAAAAAAAAATGTGAAATAATCCAGAATCCCATGCCACTATGGTAACAAAATCCACTAATTTCAAGTTTTTGGAAGTGCTACAAAAATAATTTGAACAAACTAAGGAAAATATTATATCAGAACACTGGCTCATTTCCTTTCTCCAACTTCCACATACTGACTTGTTTATTTGCAGAAAAAAAACCCACAAAATCCCCAAAACATTACAAGAGAACTTCAACACCTTCACCCTTCCATGGTCACTTCTTGCAGCCTTATCGCAAACTGTTCAAAACAAGTTAGATCACTGCATCCAGTCATCACTACAACCCAGTGAAAGCAGCAGCAGCAACAGGAGTGAAGCAGCTGAACCAAGAGAAGTTATTCTTCCTGACACTGGATAGCTGCAGTTTTCCTTGCAGCAGCAGAGCATACTTTGTACTTCTCAATGCCCTTCAGTGGCACAGAATTTGAACAGACATATTTCTAACCAATGCAAGTCTATCTTAATGGGTTCTATAACAATTCTGTAAGTTGCATAGCTCTCGCTTTGGATCTATACATAGACTAATTTGAACAGTTACCTCCTCCTTCCTAATCTAACCAGTACTCAGTGCTTCAAGCTACTACTTTTTACAAGGTTAGTACTTTGTTAATTTAGCAAATTCTATCATTTCCACCGTTAAGTGCGGTAATCTTTGACATTGCTGTAACTGTTATGCAGATGAACAGCACAGAGTCCAGGGTAATCAAGAAGAATATAGCTAAAATTCAGATTTAGAATTCCTAGGGATTTGCAACTGCAGAACTGCATACACTGGCCAAAATTTTTAGACCCATGGAATAACTGGATAACTACAGTGGGACATATGGAGAAGTAAATTGCTAAAAGACAAACAAGCGGGTACTAGTGAAGGACTGGTGCTGTGAGGAATGCAAGAAGGGAAAAAATAAGGACTGTGTTGAGTCAGAAACAAGAGAGATTTTTACTGCCTTTCATTTATGGTAGCTCTCCCAGACAAAAAGGGGGCTCAGATCTTACAACTCTGTTCTTTAACTGTTTCAGTAACTTAGACAGTAGACTCAAAGCAATCCTCACATACAAAAAAAACCCATAAAGACCAAAATAATACTCATTGCTTCTAGAAGTGTACAGTAATATCAGGTCTTGATCACACACCTACAAAAATGAAATACAGCTATAGCCATAAAATTCCCAAATATTTATGTCTACCTACATGCAGCAACCATCAGGGAATCAAACTGGAATCGCTAGCACCAGAAGCGTGACATCATTGCATCAAATGAGACTTCAGAATTATCACCTCTTATTACTGAGACACACCACAAGAACCATACTCACACTTGATAAAATATTGGAAGCACTGGATGAAATATTTGGGCACTGTGTCAAAAAATTCCTTAGCAGTTTTACAAGTTTCAGCAAGGTTAAAAGGTGACAAGGAAAAATAGTAAAATCTTTATTCAAGTCCTGATGTGGATCCAGATTTTCATTTAGAAATGCTAAAATATTTTCATTCCAGACATACTGTCAGCATTACTAATTCTAACAGCTTATAAAAGGAACATTCATAATGAATTATTAGAGTTACAGAGCTGCATTTTAGCAATAAACTGTGTAACTGGAAATATTTTCTTCATAACGGCAAGAATGTAATCTTTTATAGCCCTTATCCCCCCAGTAACAAAGTGCTTTGATCTCCAAAATTAGAGAAAGGAAGAGCAAGGTTTTAAGAATGGAATTGTTCTTTACAAGAATTCTTCTTCACTTAAATTGCTTAAATTGAACAATTAAAACCCCCACAATACAGGCAATTCTGTTCTTTCAACCCTTTAAGTTTCTGAAGTCAGATAAGGGAATCTGATGGCTTCATTTTATCACTCCCGAAGATGGAGAATGAATGATCTTAAAGCGTAAGCCACAGATACCTGTTTTCTATTTCAGGATACTGTAGACATCTTACATGGCCTGGGGAAAGCAACTATCACCTCTGGGCCTCAATTTCTCATTATAAATCACATACAGGTGTATTAAGTTACATAATGCTTGACTATTGTACAAGTATTGCAGAAGCCTTTTGTTAGAATGTATATACTATGTACATTATATATATGTATAGCATAAAAATCAATCTCATTTGTGGATAGAACAGTTTTTACACTAGTTAAGTAACTGACTAATCAGATTTACTCTACTCAGATGCTAGTACAGTTGTGAAGAGGCTGAACCCAGCAGACCACCTCTTATTTGTAAGCAGCAGTATCCCCCAACTACACGTCAGAAGAATTAGGCAGCAAGCGTATATGGAGGGTTCATGTTAAGAGAAGATCTAGAACTGCAGGTCTCCCATGCAATCCCCTATACATGGATTAAATATTCTAAAGATAGTATTTCTGAAACGCTGCTTCCAAAGAAGGAAAAAAAAAAAAAAAGAAAACAAACACTGAGCACTTCCAGTTTCTCACTGACCACCATGTGCTTTAACAAAATATTAACAAAAAGGATGGCCATAGATTCATGAGGTAGCAATGTGTGCAGTTTCAATGGATTGTTCTTACGAAAAAATGATGATCAGTATCTTGTAACATTGACCTTGATCCATGGAAAAAGAACATAATTTATGATTGCTATTTAGTCACAACTTTTCTTAATTAAAGCCTCCCTCTTCTTGCTGGAACATCATTCATTACTAACATTTACCCAAAGCAATCCCATCTTCAAATTTCAACCACCTTGAACAACTTAATGTAGAAATGACTCTACAGTTCAAGAAGCACACTTTCAAAAGACATTCACTTTCAGAAGGGGAAAAGTCTTCTTGACTCAAAATACGTGGAATGCACTAGCTTTTGGAACTGGATGTACAAAATAATCTTCTGTATTACTATGAGACATTCTCTCATAGTCAGGCTCAAGAGATTGTAAATAATATTCCCTTTAGAAAGTTAGCAGAAATCTGAGGATTTTTTCAGAGAAATTGTTACAGGAGCATCATACAATAAAGATCTGTTTGCAAACAGATAGTTACTGTAGTATGCTGAAGTACAATAGTAAGTCAATAAGTGAGATAGCAGTAGACAGTACTCAACAATATGCAGCATTATTCATGGTGTTTGTAGGATCAATAAAACAATTTCTTACCATACACTGCAGAAAGTTTCTCATATTTAATGCTTCCAAAGTTGTGAGGGGTTTTTTGTTTGTTTTGGGTTTTCTTGTTGTTTTTTTGTTTTTTTAAATATATACATATCATGTAATACCTTCTATCCAACCCAACAATTCCAAAACCTTCCCAGAGTTTGGTCTCAAACAATTCACAGGGTACATCCAAGCTTGAATCATTCACAAAGTACTAGCAAAAATATAACATTTAAAGTCTAACTTTGCAGTATGACTTCTCACATCTCAGCTAACACAGGCACTGTTCGATATCCCAGGTCCCACTGCCAGTACCCATCCTTTTACATCTCATCAATGCAAAGTAATTGGAACAGCAATATTAGAGACTACTTGCAACATTCTCAGCACTTATCGGGTGTTACACTGGAGAAAGTCTAAATGAGGGTCACTAAGATGGTTGGGATACTGAAGAACATGACATATGAGGAGAGGCTGAGGGAGATAAGTTTGTTTATCCTGGAGAAGTTTAAGGGAGGGATCTAATTGCTGTCTGCCACTACCCAAAGGGAGAAGACCAGGTCAGACTTCTCAGGTGAATGGCAAAAGAGCAAGAGGCAACATTCACAGGTTGCAACCTGGAAAATTCCAACTAGGCACAAGGGGAAAGAAAGCTTTTTAATGAGAGTGGCTTAGCACTGGAACAGGTTTCCCAGAGGTGTTTTGGAATCTCCATCAATGGATATTCATTGGATCAAAACTGGCTCAGACAAGGCCCTGACAACTTGTTCTAACTTTGACGTTAGCCCTGTTTTCAACAGTAGTTTTATCTGATGATATCCACACGTTTCTTACAATCTGAATCTATGATTCCATTCTACCTTAAATGGCCATGGCCCTCACTTCAAAAAAAAAAAAAAAATTAACACAAGAAAATAAAAAAGAAAGAAAAAAAAAAATCAAGACAGTATGGAAAAACAACCAATACCGAAGAAGAAAATAAATCTTAAAAATAAAAAAAACCACAGTAGACACCTATACAAATCCAAACAGTGTCAGGTTACAAAGCATTCAGGAAAACAATCTTGAGCAAATCCAGTTGGTAATACCTAAAAAGTGTAGGTTAATGTCCATAATTTTAAATACACAGGAATTTAGTCTGGCACTTAGTATGACAGTCTGCTGTACTGCAATGACCAGGCTAGGCAAGCTCGATGTGGCTTGGAAGTTTAATTCTATTCAAAAAAGAAACCTAAACGTTTGAACTGCCGGCTGAAGCCTCTTGCATAATACATTAACTTCCCACTGACTGCATTCTGGCATTCCTCTCTCTTGATCTTGTCTAGAATCAGGAAGTACCAAGGCATGATAAATAACTGGATGAATAATAATTTTAAAAAGCGTTTCCAGCTTTTATAGCAACTCCCCTGCTTGCTTCCTCCTAAATAAAAGAGAAAAAACCCAGACTTATGCTTCATGACTGCTTTGAGTGGAGCTTTTGCAAGTTTTGATGTGGCTCAGAAGAGATTTACCCATATGCACTTATGATATACAGTAGTTCAGCTCATCCAATAAGCTGCTCCTGGTTCTCCTGATTTCAGTTTTAGACTTTGCGTATTTGATAAAGGTTAGTAAGTTTCTATAACAAATAAAATAGAGAAAAACAGAGTCAACTTAGACTGTTAGGGCTTTAACATACTAAGAAAACCCCACAAACAAATCTACTTTCAAATCACTTCTCTGGATTATAAAGACTTCTAATGGCTCCAACCAAACCTTGTATAGATTCCACCCAGCACTGGACAGCCCCTGGGGCTTGTAGAGACCTACTTGGTGCTGGCCAGCCCGTGGGGCTACAGGGCACCTGCCAGCTCTGCACACAATTGCAATCCAAATGTTCCAATGCCAGAATTCTCCAGGTCAGTAAGATTCAAAACTGTCTCTCTGTTGACTAAAAGTAGTCTCAGGTTGAAATGAGTCATTATGCGCAAGTGGATTTTTATAAGGTCACAATTATTACAAACAGAATCATTAATAGATAAATGACAATATCTTTTAAAAGACTTGAATGTACGCTGTATCCTAGCAAGGCAGCCATCACCCAGTCAGCTTTCCCTTTCCTTCCCTTGGATTATCTCTACCCTTCGGCATGCTCCCCCGAGTTGTGGCTTCAGTAAAATAATGACTATTTTAGCAGGACTTTTTTTTCCAGTGATTCATTTCCCCAGAGAAATCATAAGGTGGGCTGAGAATGAGAACACAGAAAATAGTAATTATGAGATGTTAGAAGCTCAAGGAGAAAATTCAGACTTTATACCCTAATACAATACATTCAGGTTCTGAATTTTGTTGCATTGAGAACACAGCAATCCAGTAAAAAATGCAGGATGTAGTTTTCTCTATACAATTCACACAGGGCTGATGGTAGCATCCCCACATGTAACATTTACCAACAACTAGAATTGCTATATATAGATATTTTCAAAGTTAAACAGCAAACCTAGTCTTTGGCTCCTATTGGTCTCAATGCAAATTGTGTGGTTAATTTAAGTGGTCAAAAACTTCTGAAATAACATTTTTCCATTGGAATTTCACATATAAATAGTAATTGAAGTGCTTCACAGGGACGTGCTCCAAAAAAGTGTATTCTCTTGAAAGATTTGTTCTCTCATTAACATTTAAAAACCTTAATTTTAAAATGTTAACACAAAAAAAACAGTGGGCAGCACTGTCTCTCCATTCCAGAGAGCTCCAATGCAAATGTTAAACACTATTTCCACATCTGCTCTGCGCAGCTGCCCTGCTGTCTCCCTCCGTGGTTTCCAATGTTTTCACCCGAGTTCATCCAGCTAGGACCTCAGCTGCATCACCTAGTGCTTGCCGACTCACATAAATATCTGTGGGTGCTGCCAACAACTTCAGAATGATTTGTACTCTGTCAACAGACACATCTGGTCTCCAGTTTGCACCTGCAACTGCACAGGAGACTCTTACTCCATTCCATTTCATGCCTGTGAAAGACATTACCCAGCTTTGAAGTCTTCTGTGAGAAAACAGTTATACTCTTGTATAATCCCACCAATGCATCATGCACTTGAGCCTGGTTGTGGAATGCATGTGGAAGCAGGACAACCATGCAAGCAGCTGTCTCTGCCAAACATCCAAATGTCTCCTGTGTCTGGAAGCCAGTCTGCTGCTGCTGCCACTGGCACAGGGAAGGGGAAAGAGAGGAGACAGGCAGATGAAAACTGCTGGCAAAGAGGAAGTGGATTTTCTTGCTGTTTAAAAGAGGCGGTTGCTTGCCAGGGGATAGGGAGGAGGTTGTTATTGCTGGGACTAGAACATGGTCCTGGACATGGCTGAACAGCTCTGGCTTACCAGCCTGGAGATGGCCAGTTTTTCCCTGTTCCCTCTTAGACTTTTCTCAAGGCCATCGTCTCCACCTTCCTCTTTCCCCATCTCCATCTGGTACCATTGTTCATGTCCCAGAGTTTTGGGACACAAATGATAGATTTCCAATCATTGTATTATATTGTGAGTCATCTTTCACATGTGCACAGAGGAATCTGTGAGAGTATGACTGGATGCAAAGGAAGATATGTGGCACGTACTTCCAGGATTCGGATAGGAAGTTACAGGAAAAATGTCAGACAGCGGTCTAAGTACTAGGATCTGGCTAACCTGAACGTTAGAGGCTGCATCGCTCATTGCATATTCCTAAATGTCCTCTGCTAATACCACTTGCTATCTTATCATCTGTTTTCCTATATGAATGTATTGCGTTTGCGTGGCAAGGTCTTGGTAGCAGGTGGGCTGCAGGGGCGGCTTCTGTGAGAAGCTGCTAGAAGCTTCCCTTATGCCCAACAGAGCTCATGCCAGCTGGCTGCAAGACGGACCCGCCACTGGCCAAGGCTGAGCCTATCAGCAACGGTGGTAGCACCTCTAGCATAACATAGTTAAGACAGGGAAAGAAAACCTGGACAACAGCAGTTGCAGCCAAAGAGAGGAGGGAGAGTATGCGAGAGCAAGAACTCTGCAGACACCAAGGTCAGTGAAGGAGGGGGAGGAGCTGCTCCAGACGCCAGAGCAGAGATTCCCCTGCAGCCCATGGAGGTTAATGGTGGAGCAGATATCCACCTGCAGCTTATGGAGGACCTCAAGCTGGAGCAGGTGGATGCCTTAAGGAAGCTGTGACCTCATGGGAAGCCCGCACTGGAGCAGGCTCCTGGCAGGACCTGTGGACATGTGATCCCACAGGGGACGCATGCTGGAGCGGCTTGTGAAGAACTGCAGCCTATGAGAAGGAGTCACCTTGGAGAAGTTCATGGAGAATTGTCTCCTGTGGGAAGGACCCCACGCTGGAGCAGGGGAAGAGTGGAAGAGTTCTCCCCCTGAGGAGGAAGGAGCAGCAGAAACAACGTGTGATGAACTGACCACAATCCCCATTCCCTGTCCCCCTGCACTGCTCGGAGCTAAAGGAGCTAGAGAAATTGGGAGTGAAGTTGAGCCTGGGAAGAAGGCAGGGGTGGAAGGAAGGTGTTTTAAGATTTGGGGTTTATTTCTCATTATCCTACTCTGATTTGGTTGGTAATAAATTAAATTAATTTCCCCAAATCAAATCTGTTTTGCCCATGACATAATTGTTGAATGATCTCTCCCTGTCCTTAACTCGACCCATGAGCCTTTCATTATGTTTTCTCTCCCCTGTCCAGCTGAGGAGGGGGAGTGATAGAGCAGCTTTGGTGGGCACCTGGTGTCCAGGCAGGGTCAACTCACCACAACAAATCAGGCACTGCTGCGGCTGACTGCCTTCCTTATACATCCTTAAGCCTCACAAAAGTGGCTGCAATCTTGAGTGTACACTCAGAAAAAACTCAGACTGCCCTTCCAGATGCCTTTTGAAAAATCAAATATGATTTCAGTCATTTGCAAACCTCACTCCCACACTTCACACAGAAAAGTTATACAAATGAGCAAATATGAAACTAATATAAAGCTTGCTGTTATTGCTGTGTCACAGATACCACCTGAATGAGCTCTAGGACTGGGGGCTCACACCTGTAACATTAGGGATGGGACATTTTTTTGTTTTATTGCTTTCTCCGTCCTTGGAAGAAAGCAAAGATAACGTAAATAGAGACCTAAGCAGAAGGCTACAGGCTCTCACAACCTAAATCTCTTGAGAACACTGGAAAATTTCAAATCATTTGTTAATTCCAGGTATGATTGCTCAGGCATAGATAAAAGGCAAAGCTTGACATTTGATATAGTTTCCTAGACCAAAGCACAGCCCGTCACTAAAATAAAATCAATGCCAAGCTCACAACAAAAAGGCAGCATGCATAGCACAGCAGGCTTGGGAACCAACTTCAGTAAATGACCCACGACTGCAATACAGTGCGGTGAGCAACACTTAGAAATGTCTGTGAAAGAGGCTCCAAGGCTAACCATAGGTTATGGACAAGGGAGAGGGAAACATGGAGTTCGGGGGAACTCACTGAAAAAAATGAAGATTAGCTTATACAGTGAGAAAAACTTGAGGAATCTACCTCTGTGAAAAATTTCCTGCACTTCCACATTTTATTTTAGTTTTGCCCCTTTCAAAGGTATATGTGAGAAACACTAATAACCCAAATACCCACCTTCTGTAAAGAAGGTTAAATGTAGAAATTTGCCTTTAGTAAATGCTGATATATCTAGCTTATTAAGGTGCTCCATTTCTGAAAAAGTGTGCTCATTACGGAAAGTGGGCCAAAGCACGCTGACCATTGTGTTACTCGTGGTTACACTCAATGTGTTGAATGGGGCTTTCTTCTGGCTAGTACTGTATAAATATTAACTTAAGCACAGGAAAGATAAAAGTTGCTACTTAAAACAGTATCATGTTACCTCTCCAAGAAAAACCAACACAAGGAAAAAAGATTGCAATCTCCCAAGGCATGCAAACAACACAGAATAGTAACTCATTAAATACACACAAATGTATACACATATTTTAGCTGAGACTATTGTTACGCAAGTAAATGCTGCAATGCTATAGAGGGCATCTTCAGGCTACGACTACAGAAATACACCTGCCATACTTACTGCATACGTTACTTAAAAAAAGAAGATAAGGAAAGAAGAACAGACTAGAAACTAAGATGGGAAGCTGGAACAATAACTGAAAGGCAAAAGAAGTGACAAAAAATTTTCAGACATAGTGGAGAAAAAAAAAAAACAACTGTGCTGAATGCCATACTTAACAGCGAGAGAAGCACTGCCAGAAAGCACTGCATGGAGGCAGTTATTAGACAGGCAAACAACAGAATATGAAAAAAAAACCCAAAGGAATATGGAGTTGTGACAGAGTAAGTGCGCAACGACCATCCTCAGTAGGTAGAGAAATGACAGTAAGATTGTACCAGTCATCCCAAAACCCTGCACGGAAAACATGGCATCAGGTCCTCATAGCACCACTGTCAGTCAAAAATCACAGCACCTGTAGTTAGCTTCTAGTAATTCGACAGCTCCTTTCCTTCACTCTTTTCCTTTCCAAGCCATTTATTAGGACCTGAGCTACCTAATTGCCATCCTAGTTTACATCTACTTTGAAAACTGCTTTATTGTACTTTGTACTGTATTTAATATGTCATTGCAACTTTAATTACCAGTCTTAATATGGAAAATTTCTCAGATGCTGATAATTTAAGCAGGGAAAATAGTAACCACATCTGTTAGCACAGTCATGCTGTGCAGTGTATCAGCTGGAGGGCCTGTGAAGACTGGTACATCTCCAGTTAGCTCCTGATATGATGGACTGACAGAAGCATGTGCTGGGTATATGTATTTTCTGCTGGTAGTCTCAGAGCCAAGTAAATTAACTAGATGATTTGTCAGGCTTTTAACTATTTCAGTTGTTGATAAGAAACTAGCATTCATCACTAAATAACAATGCAATCTAGCTACTTTTTGAGGATTAAAAGATATCAGAGAAACTGAAAGGCAGAAGCATGATTGGCTGCTTTTTTATATACAAGACGTTTATTTTCAACTCTTTTTTTATTCTTCTGAGCAGAGCTCAGAAATTTCCATTTTGACCGTTGGGCATTTTTTCTAGTAACTACAATTATTTTGGATTTAAGAATCTCAGAAAGAAAAAAAAAATCTCAAATTTGCTGGTTTGTGGTTTCGTTTTTTTTCCCCTATTACCACTACCCTTTGTTTATTGATGGTAGGAATTCATTTAGATTGCACTTGGGACCCTTTTCATAAAGGAGTAATTATCATTCCACTGCAGTAATTTAAATTAGTATACAATAAAACACTTCACACTATCTATGAGTCATCACATTTTCTCGCAAGTGATCCACAATGGGCATCTACCATTATGTATGAAAGGAGTGTGCCACTCCAAAATATAGTGCAGTCAGTAGGGAAATGAACATGAGCTATACTGAACACATTAAGTGCACAAATAAAAGGAAGAAAAATTACAAAATGAAAGTGTGGCAGCATATGCTGTAATTGATTCTTGCAAGTTCTGCAGTTTTCTTAGGTGCTCACTAAAACAATACTGCAGAGCAATTACTGCATTAAATAAAAACAAACAAAAATGTTTTCAAGCTTAGCTCACCTCTGAACTTAGGAAACCTTTTAACAAATCTCTAAAATTCAGGCTTAAGATCAGAGTAGTAATTTATTCATTTAAGAAGATATCTTGCAATTATTATCATTATAACCAGGTTTTCTTTCAAGCAGCAGGCCAGAAAGAGTAACAGTCTTTGCAAAACTGGCACGTCACTTCCGCCTGGAGTTTCAAAACCAAAACAGTTTGATTGGAGATACAAATTCCCTCTGATATTTGCATATCTTGATTTTAAAGAAGATGCCTTCCCACAAATTGTATTAAAATAAACAAATCATATCAGCAAACCATAATAAAACAACAAGAGAAGAAGTCCATTATGTTTCACCATTTTTTGAAAGAACAATAGCTACAAGATCAATCTTGCAAGAAAATGCATTACTTCCACAAATAAAGTTTTTGTACAGGATTTTCTGAGTTTCCATGGGGACTTGGATACCCTGTTTAACTGCTGCATATTACTTATTCATTTTACTATTGGGGAAAAATATTATTCCAGCACAAAAGCAGAGGGGAACTCATGTTACTGATAGAAATGACAGATGTGGAATAATAGAGCATTTTTTTAGCGCTTATTTTAGGCCACAGCTGGGACAATACCCATTCCCATTAGCTCAAGGAGTCATTGAGGTTAAGTGGCTTTAACCAGGGAAATTTATGTGGGTATTTATTCTCACCCCACATGACTTTAAGAACAGATTTCCACTGAACAACTCGGCAATTGATTGATGAATGACCAGCTTGAAGGTGGAAGACCACGTAACAATACTGCTCTTCCTAACACTAATCCCTCATGCTGCCAGTCATGGGTAATTCCTGATCTGAGTTTTCTTTACTGCTTCTGTAAAAGCTATTCTACTTTGCACAATAAGTGTTCCCATGCTGTAAGGGGATGAGAAAACAATCCCATAGCCAAATGACTAAAGCACTGAGAGGAATAAGACTGCTATAAAGGGTGGAGAGAATGGCCATTGCTACTGCATTTAATAAAGTTTTATGTTTTATATTAAATAATTACTGGATCAGGGACTTGCCTTTTGTCTGGTTTAATAAATATTTCTTTACCTCAGTGTTTCAGTTTTCACACTTCTGAGTAGCCACAGCTGGAAACTGGTCAGACCAAGGTCCCCTTGTTACTATTCCATGGCACATGATGTGACAGCAGTAGCCTAGCAGCCTCACCCATTCTTTCCCTCCCCACCCCTATAGCACCCAGCTTTGATACCGGTATGATTGTGTAGGTATAGAACTCTCCTGCAGTAGGATACAAGCTCATACCTGGTCTCCACCTGATTTATGGCAGATCACTAAGCAGGGTCTGTGGAAGTGAGGTATTATCCACAGTAGACAGAGATAGAGAGCACTAAAGTCAATTATTCATACGAGCCTGTGGTATCATATGGGATTAATCTTAGAGTACTGCGGAGCAGGCCAAAATCATTCCGAGGTTGCTCTCCATCATCTCTGAAAGTTCATGACTAACAGGGGAGGACCTTGACTACTGGAAAAAAGGCAGATGAGCCACATGTCCTCAAAAAAGGCAAGTAGAGATGCCTTCAGAGGTTGTTCCAAACCAAAATTATCCTCCAATTTCAACTGCAGTCCTCACCTCTTTGGTTTGTTTTCTAACTATGAGATAAATGGAGTCCACCTAATCAGTGTCAAAGACTTCTTCCTCCCACTTGCAATTCTGTAATGAATGGGTACCTGAAATGGATGTTTTATTTTGGTAATTTTCAGTCAGCAAGACAGAATATTTGAGCTTAATTTTTTTGAACTGAGCTGTTTCTCCCTGTGCAAATCTTTCTATGCCCAAATTATTCCTTTCTGCTGCTGGTCTGCTCAGCTGCTGGTGGAGGTGATATTTATTTGTTCCATTCCTGAAAAATAGCCCTAACATTATCTTTTGGAGACTACAAGTAAGAGAAGTGGGCTATATGGCTAAAGTAGAAATCATTGTCATGGCCACTTCATCTAGACAAACGGTTAATTCAAGCCCATGTTTGAACTGAAAAGAGCATGCTGCAGGAATAGGACACTGCAAACCTATAATACAGCCACTCATATCTGCCTTTTAAGTTCAAAACAGACTCACTCATCTCTCAGTTTATGCAATTTTTCTGCTAAACAGATCTTCTAGAGTTTGACATTCAGGCCATGTACTTAGTAGTAACTAGATGGAAAAGAACCTGTCAGGTAGAAGAGATCCCATTCTTTCTGCTACCTCTACAGATTTCACTGTTTAAGTGGTCTCGAGTTCATGGATTGCCCAGGTACTCCAATAACTTGCTTTCAATCTCATTATCCAAGTAATTTATATACATAATAAAATGCTTCACTCTTGACACTAATTCTTGCAAAATTTTACATTGGTAATAATTTTACTTCCTAGATTTTAATTGAAGAGAGTATATTTTGTCACAAGGGAAATAAAATGTTAGTTCTATCCAACAGCCATGTAGCTTCATTAGAAGTTACATTAGTTCCTCATTAAACAACAATAATAGTATAGAGTTGAGATCAATAAAAAATACATTGCCCTAAGGTGTTCAATAGTTTGGTTCTTTTATACTCTCACGGGTCAAATACTTCAAGATTCAGTACTAAAACCCTCAAAGTTTCATGTAATCCTTAAGAAATGTCTCTTTATTTTCAAGTAATATAGATTCTGATTGCAATGAAATAAAGGCACATGCTCTGGCACCACTCTGCATCCTCTAAGCAAAAGTTTAAGAATGAAGAACTTGCCCCATTAAAAGAACTGCCCCACAAACTACAGTACAGGTAGTTTCAATACCATCTTAAGATCTGACAGAATTAACTGAGATTCACACCTGTGGAATAAAGCACTGAATCTGGTACACAGTACCTTTGCTGTACCATTTGATGATATACTAGCACTTATTCAAAGGTCAGCTAGTAAGTACAATAAATCCATAACATCAAGTTTCAGGGAAGAAGGCAGAAAGAATAAGTCAGGTTCATTCCTGGGAAGAGTCAAAGTCTATGCACCATTACACCTCAGGACAGGAGAACAGCCCACTGCTGCTTTTTGAAGGCGTAAGATGTTTAAAACATGGAAATCACAAGCACAACAATAGAAAAATAAAACTGCAGAGATGAAGTTCAACTAAGGATCTTGCTTTTATTCACACTTAATGTTACTTCTCAGACATATAACCAACTCAAATCAGAAGGGTTCTGCAAGGAATGAGATGAAATTTCTCAGCAACTCCCCTCTGTCTTCCAATGACCATTTCTTTTCCATCTGTATTGTCAGATAGAATGCCACAGGGAAAATACTGGTCTTGGTTCTGTCTATGCTTTCTGCAACCCCCTAGTCCATGCTGTCTTTAACCCTCTCCTCTTACAATTCATGGTTCTTCCCTACATGTGGTATTTGCAGGCAGAGAAGCTAGATCTTGATATTTAGACTTGGAAGATAACTTGAAACAGGGAATGCTGTTTGTGAATAGTGCTATTAATGTGGCTAAGCCTATTATGGCTAAAATTTCTAATTGGAATGATAATAAACATTGCTCACATGTTCTTAATAAAGGTACATTAACTTATTCCATGATCACTCCCTAACAAGATAACACAATTTTCAGTACAAGGAGATTCATAAGACAAAGACTTCACTTCCGGCATGAGCTGAGAGCAGGTGTGAAGTGGTTCACTGAAGAGCTAAAAAAAAAAAAAATTCACAATGGCATGTGTTTCAAAGACACAAGAGTATCACTAGCTAGAGATTCTGGATATACCAGATGTCTCCTCCCACCCCTACTCCCAATTGATAGTACTCAGCCACAGGTTTGGTTATTCTTTTTGGAAATATGTGCTGTGATCAACATTTCTAAGTATCTTAAGACTTTGGTTTAGGAGTCTGTAGCCCATGCAAATTTGAGAAATCACACACACTATCATGTTCAAAGTTATACATCTGTGAGCAAAATTATAAATCAGACTAAGGACTAAGTTTTGACCTGGAACCACCAACAGTAATGATAATGCTCTCTGTCCTGTGTATTCCTGTGCAAAGTGTCTAAACTTGAAATAGATCTTCATAAATAATAAAATAAACCAAACAGAAAATATAATTCTTCTATACATTCTTTACTGGAATTTCCCAAGAGTCCCTGCTGATATACAACAGAATTCAGTCCTTAATTGTGAAGTGCACGCTTGCACAAATTGAAGCAGACCTTTCAATCACTTCTGTCAAGTGGACAAAAAGCTTCAAAAATATGATGTAACTTGCCATCTTTGAATACATGTATTTAGGGAAGCAATTGCCCAAGAATAACACATCCAGGCACATGACTCCTTCCTCTCCAGAAGTCACTGTTTGGATTTATTGTTCACTTTAATAACAACAGGCTCATAACCATGTCTAAGCCTACCTCCAAGAAAGATGGGAATTGTCCCTGAAGCCCTAGGATTCACAATATCATGCAAAGTGAGAGCTATTGAGACTGTGACTAGTTTCCTCTATATCTATGCTGATGTTTCTTTGCACAACCATAAAACATCTTCCCTACTAGCACACACATGCATCTCTCTGCAGGATTCCTTATCAGCTGATAATCAACATTCCTCAGTGGCCTCAATGTAGGTGCTTAGGAAGTCCCATGAGGACTACACCATGCTATTCCAGGTGGAGGAGAAATCTCTCCAACAGGGACAGCTTTCACCAATGTAACGCAAGGTTAAGAAGAAATGGAAACAGTAATCCAGTTTTCACAGCCACAAGGGAGAACATTCAACCTCCCCTTTGAACTGGTACCTCAAGGAGGTAGGCAGAGTGTGCTAGCTGAAAGAATCACTCACTTCCTTTCCAGGGCTGCCAAAGGAGAAAAGAAAGAAAGCGCACATTTTTCTATTTACAAGTTTGCAGCACTTTAAAAAAGAGCTACCCTCCCTGCAGTTATTTTGTAGCACACTGTGGAAACGGAGGAAACTAGATCACATTTATTTCAATACTAAAATGCTAAGTAATATTCAGGTTGTCAGATCTTGTGCATTGTGAGTCTGTTGGAGGAATTTTTAATGTAAGCTTTTTATGTACATATTTTCTTTGTTAACTGCAACACTGGGGAAGATCTGAAAGAAACTTTTTCTTCCTTCTCCTATAGCCTGACTAGCTGTTTATATAAATACAGTGTGAGTAAACTAATGCTCTCATCTAGTAACATCTTACCTCCACTTCGTACTAGCAGGAATGACCACAATGAGTATGTGTTTGACATCTCCCACCTCTTTAATCTAAGTATACTACTGTATGCAAAAGGAAGTGTATAATATACTTACAAACTTACATATGTCAATCTTAGGGAATATAAGTAAAGATACTAGTGTTAATGAGACTCACAATGACATAAATAAAAACGAAATTGAAACATGATCCTTAGCTGCTGCTATATTTACAGCATATTCTGACATAATTTCACACCACTGATATCATCAATGGTTATGCCTTAGGAAATGAAACAACATAATAAAGTTCCAAATCAGACATGCTAGGTAACCTCAGCGAAAGCCACAGTTTTGGATAGTACCTGAACTATCTTTTTTAATGCAACAAGTATTATGGCATAAAGTGGTTTCCAGATTAGTCAACACCGGGAACAACAGAACTTTAAGAACAAGTAACATCAACAATATAAATTCAGACTGTCAAGAGAACTGGAGAAAGTTTAATTTCTCTGAAAACTAAGTGAATGTTACATTTTTAAAGAGGTTTAGTTTTGTGTTGTTTTAGCTTTTTTCTTTCAAGCAATACTCTATTAGACAAAGGCAGAAAACAGGAGGCAAAAACCCAAAAGTATACAGTTTCTACTTGACCTACAGTGTTCCAACTGATCAAGCAGAGACAATTATAATTATATTTCATCTACTTGTTCTAAAGCAGTCTCACATATAGTCCTCCAAATCTGACTAACAGACACACAGAGAGATGCAGATACACAAATAATATTACGTTTGACATCAGCAGGGGAGTTGGACTAGATAATCTCTGGAGGTCCCTTCCAACTCTGAAAATTCTGTGATTCCGTGACAGGAGGTTGCTGTCTTTGTGATTGCATTTGATATTAAATACAGCAAGTAGCTCTATTTTATTTTGCACAAGGCTCAAATGATTACATTTCTTCATTGGATCAGAGAAAACAGAGGGGAGGGGGTGGGGAGAAAGGATGCAAGAAAGAAGAAAAATCATCAACTAAAAAGGACAGAAAGAAACAGAGAGCAACAAAGTGATCCCTTCCCATCAGGTCCCACCACACCCAGTATCATTAAATGCAGTCCTACAGGAGTTTTCTTGCTTAGAGTAATATAGAAAATCTACATGATTCTCTTCTTTCAAATTCATAGGACTTAAAAAGAGTTTTAATTATAAAAATATTACATTTATGATCTTTAATTGTGTCTTAATTCATGATCTTTTTATCTCTTTTCCTCCCTCCCCCCAAATCAAAGTAACTGGAAAATGCGAAAGAAAAAGTAAAATGTATTTCCAAGTGATCATCCAATCTCTGAACTCTAATTACCAGCCTTTGACTTAAAACAACAAAACAAACCATGTTCTGTGATTCTTCATAAACCTGTATTTGTTAATACAGCAGTCCCTACTACTTGCATCTATAAGTTCTAGATATGTTGAGACCCTTTTTTTTTTTTTAAAAAAAAAAAGTGGAATAAAGGATTTCAGATATCTTAACAGCTAGCTGAGCAGACCTACAGACCAAGCATCTACTTATCTCTCACTTAACTAACAATTCAGGTATTAAAAGATCAAATACTGTTACCAAAATGTCATTGATCTGGTTGCTTTCAGTGAAGCCAATCCTTAAGTATTTTTAGAGACTCAGGGTTTATGAAGCATATTAAAATATCATGCTTCCAACAAGCTAACTACCTAGTTTTTTCCCCCCAGCTTCACTCAGTATCATTATGTCACAACACAGCAGCTCCAATACATTAGTTGAAACAGTGTAAACATGTGTTATGAAGATTGTTGTTGTGCTCAGAAACCCTGACTGAGAACATGGTGTCATCACTGTTCTAGCTACTATTCAAACACATGGCAAGAGACAGCCTATGGTCTGATGAGTTTATAATGTCACTAGACATGACAAACCGATCTGCTCAAGGACATAGAGCAGATCATCAGCAGAAGAGCAAAGAGAATCCAGGTCTTCTGACTGTCAGCTCAATGTCCTACTCAATAAATCATATTGCGTCTGGAAATAAAAAAGTATTACGAATCTGCAATTGTAGTAATTCTTTCCTTTTTAATGAGTTTCTACTGAGAAATTGCTCTGTACAATCTTCCTTCAACACCCAGATGTTCATTTACTTGAAACAACAAGACATCCTAAAGGGAAGTACTCCAGAGAGGTCTGATTCCTGAGAACCAACTGTTAAGCAGGTCTTAACACAAGAGCAAACAAAATTGTGTTGAAATTTGGAGCGCTGAGGGGAAAAAAAAAAAAAAAAAAAAAATCCATGCTCAACAGTAAAACACAACTGAAAAGAAGGAAAATAATATTCCTTCCATATTGGAATAGGTACACCCTTCCTCTCAAATCTATGCTCTATATGTACAAGTGAACCCTGTCAATGTACGTCGTTATTAATGATACTTGGGACCAGTATCTGTTGTTTCCAGGGTTTTTTTTTAGTGGATCTCAGGCATTTAAGTTTCCTTACAAAGCAAATGACCTATGCTTATTACTTATATATGCTTCTTACACTTAATCCACATTTAAAACTTGACTGCTCTGTGTTTGGTCAGGTGTCAAAATATCCCTCTAGAAATCTGTGAGGCATCAGAAATCCATCTGCACCAGCAGAAAGCTCTTTCTGCCCTTTTATTTTTGTTCAGACAACTTTGAGATTTGTTTTGACATAGGTTTGTAATTACTTTGCTCCTTCTGTCTCTTAAATGCTGTAAGCTGACAGGTGGATCGCTCAACAACTTCCCTTGTTGCAAGGTCAAAACTAGCTTATATCTAGGACCTGGATAGGGACCTCTTTCTATCCCAAATCACACAAGCTTTGGACATCTCAAATGATGCAGAACCACCATTATATGTAATCATAGGTTGCGTTGTGAGACTAGCTGCTGACTTCAACTACAGTAGCTTGAAATCTGCCCTTCCTGTTCATGAGCACTAGGAGTCTATGCTAGGGCGTTGAGGACTTTACACTGGAAAGAGAAAACCTCCAAAAGAGTCCAAGCCAAGCATTCTGCTCAGATGCTGCTTTTCAGCTCAGTCCATCAGAATAGGATTCATGGGCTGAGGAGGTCAGAGCAGGAGCATCCACAAATACAGCCCTGTCTGCTTTGTCTACTAAGAGCTATGCCTGAGGTTGGATTGACCAAGCTTCTGGATCTTGACCAAAAGGTTGAATAGAGACATAATGTGGAGAACACCAAAATACAAATGTCGTTCCTGCCCAACTTTCCTTTTAGCAATCAGTTTACTGAGGTGAAGCTTGAACTTCGCAAGACAAGGAGATCTGCAGACAGAGAGTCACTTTGAATTGGAAAAACCCTAGGAATCAAGTTGGATTTTTTTTTTCAGTGTTGCAGTAACAAAGATTAGTATTATGCAAAGGTGTAACAAAGACATAGACCTTGCCCCGTGCAAACACCACTGACTTCAAGAGAAAAATGCAGTTCTTATTACTCACTCTAGACTACAGACTAAAATCTATGCTTACAGACTACCTTAAACACTGAGGAACACTGTTGAAGGTCACAGTTGTTTGCACAACACTGCTCATAATGGACCACTTCTAAGATGAAAAGATAATGCAGCTTGTCGATTTAGTCTTTTTCTTATTGTCAGTAACAATAGCTGAGAGACTAGTCAGTCTGCTGGCCTTTCTGAGGAAGAAAACAGACAAAAGATTCTTTAAAATACTATTTTCACCTCATTACATAAAATTTGAATACTGTGTGTTTTCTGCATATTTGACATGAGTTCTTAAGTTAGCTTAATTCAAAATTCTAAGTACAAAAATTAATTACTATAGTCACAAGTGCTGTTCCTCCACTTCACTTTAAATTTAACGAGGTTACACACAGGAGCCTTGTTTTGTTCCCACTTCACAGACATGCAAAATGAATAAGTCCTTTAGATGCAGACAAAGGACTACCAGACAGTATTTTGAAAATTAAACAGTATTAGGGCACTAAAATGTTAAACAAATGCAATCTAGTACACCAAATCAGTTCTAACATTTGACTACAAAATTTAGACAATTGGGCTCTCAATCTGACAAAGTATTAAGCTCCACTGAAGTCAATGGAATTTAAAAACATGACTAGAATTCAGGTGTAAGTGGTCTCCTGTATTGGATTTCTGAGTCGAGGACTTCATTAAATAAACACATCCATTAAACTTCTTTTCAATATCACCAAGTGCTATGCTAAAAGGCTCCAATAACCAATCTGTATTTTTCTTCTTGTATGATTTTACAGATATATACATTGTCTTGTGTCAAGAATGCTGCTGGCTTTATTTTCCATTAATCTCTGCTAACAGTTCAGACCATCCATTAATACACCTTCTAAACAACCTTGCATCGTGCCCATTATGATTTAACTTCCACAGAACTTGCACTGATTTTACTGATGGAGCATTATTATTAAAAATGCCTTCTCTTTATTAGAACAATAAAGAATTCTTAAATTAAATGTCCATTATACTACTCACCCATCAACCCCCTAATTGTTGTAAAAGACTTTTTAGTGAAAAATAGTGTTCTTTGAGTGTTTAAAAGCAATTTAGCATCCTGGCAAGAAGATTCTGCATTAAATATGAGGTCAGAAATAACAAGTGGAAATGTGCTGTAAATTGACCAAATTAAGCAAGGCCTACCTTTACTATTTTAACTATGCCTCTTAAAGAGAGTAAAATGAAACTGTTATAGAAATACTGCTTACACGCAGCTCGAGAGGCAAATAGAGAAAATGAACAATGAGTGTTCTACAGTTATTGTCAGCCTCTTATTCTGCTGTTCCAAATAATGCCCATGAAGTCAGAGAATTTATTAACTACAGTAAATTGTGATTAATATCATGCCTGGGAGGCACCAACTGCATAGCACACTGAAACACTGGTTTAAAAAAAAATTCTTCAAGAGAGATATATTTGGATATGGTTTTATTAAAAATCTGGATTACAGTTAAGAGGCTTAAATCATCAGGAGGGAGTCCATAGACAAGTTTACAATTTTGCTTAGAAACTACTTAGAGACTAAAAAGAAGAACTGCAGCTAAGACGCATCCAACTCTCAACAATTGTTACAGATTTTAGGACTTACCACTATCTGGCTGTCAAAACATAAGCAGGGAGATGAGATGAGTCTAAACTACATCACACCATTAACATAATCAGACAAAAATTACTATGGCAGAGATTCATGACTATTTCTAAGAATTTCTAAAGATAAAATCATTTGGGTCAGAGGGGATCTCTGAATCTCAAAGCATGGTCAGACCACAGTGATCTTCAAAACCACCGAGTATGGAGATTCCAAAGCCTCTCTGGGCAACTTGTTCCAACACTTAATCATTCTTACAGTGATTTCCCCCCTCCCCCCCCTTATACCCAACTGGAACATCCTCTTCAATTTTTATCTAGTCTCTCTTATTTTCCCACCATACATTTCAGAAAAACAGCCCAGCTCCATCTTCTTGGTAACTCCTTACATACAGTTCAACAGCTATTAGGGCTGTGAGGTCTTTCCTCAGCCTTCTCCATAAAAAACAAACTCAATTCTCTCAGTCTCGTCTCATACTTCATGTGCTTCAACCCCAGCCACCTTGGTGGTCCTGTTCTGGACTCACTCACGTACACTTAGCCCTTACTGAGACAACTGAAAATTGGACACAGCATTCCAGGTAGGGTCTAATGAGTGGCAGGTAAAGCGGAATACCAGTTTCCCTAGATCTACTGGCTGTGCTTGAGTTGATGCAGCACAAGATTCTGCTTAGCCTTCACCACTGCCAGAACACAGGTCACTCATGTTTAGCCTTCTGCCCACCAGAATCCCCAGTCTTCTTCAGCAGACTTGCTACCCAGCCAGTACCACTGAAGGGTTTAGTCCATTTCAGCTGCAGGAATTTGTATTTGCCCTGTTAATCTCCATGAGATTCCTATTCCTACATCCTTTATAGGTCCCTCTGAAAGATGGCCCTTGAGTTCTTTAACTGCACCCCAATTTGGTGTCGTATTAACTTGATGAGGGTGCACTCCATCGCCTCCTCCAGATCATTGACAAAGATATTAAACCTAACAGTTCCAAGATAGACCTTTAAGGGCTACATTTGTAATTGGCTTCCACGTAGAGTATGAAGCATTAATAATGGAAAGTCCGAGCAGTTTTATTTATTTCCCCTTCAATTTTGCTTAATGGCTATCACTAACATGCATTTTGTGTTTGGTTAATGTTAAATAAAGCCTGTTTAATTTGATCAAATTAATAAATACACTATCTAGGGTCAGTCCAATGTAAGTAGGCACAAAATTAATTTTAGCAGTCACAGGCAGAGCCTACCTGGGTCTGTTCAACAGTACAAAATGCAAATGCAGAGACAGTGATATAAGCAAGTTCTACAATCATTTCAAGACAGATTACAGTACTGGGGAACATAGTGTCCTCTGTAAATAATGACTGCCGCTATCACAACCCTTACTCAAATGTGCTAATTACATCCTGTTATCAAATGATGATGCAATTAACCAGGATGACCATTTCTGTTATGCTGCATGCTCATTTGCTGACCTAAAAGAATAAATTTAGATACATTCCTGCTTCTTAAATTTCCAAAGTCATGAAACACAAAGGTTCCTCCCATGCACTGTCATGACTTACTGCTTCTTCTTGCCTATCTGAGAAACTGCAGATCACCCAGGCCTGTAAATTACAGGACTTAAGGTTAAGTAAATGTAGCAATATATCAGAGACCTCATACATATCTTGAAATCTTTTTCTCAAATTCAGAAGATGACATAATTTGGAGGATGCAATCTTCTTTCAGAGATCAAGTCATACTGGTACATTTTCACAGTAGCTTCCTTAATTGGAAAAGATTTTACGTGACAATTTTGCCTTGCACATTAAGAATGGTCTATTTGTGAAGGTAACTGCAACTGTTTCTCACCTTTTTTTTTTTCCCCAGGAAGTCTGCCTGGCTTTCATACTTATTAAGACTGTAGTCTCCCAGACCTTTGTGATACTCAGGATAATTAATTCCCAAGAGAGCTTCCTTAATGCATTAAGATGTAAACTCTGAGCTCCTAAGACAAAGACACCCATGGCTCTCAGACCTCACCTCCTGAAATAAGTCAACAAAAAAATCTAGCACATCACCCCTCAGCCTTCCTTTCCATTAGCACTACTTAGGGCAATGACTAGTAAACAGTTCCTCAACATTTGACAGCTAGACCAAACCAGATGCTTAACACACACAAATATCTGTGGTAGAAGCATGCGGGACCAAATAGCTACAGGCACATTGGTAGATATCGTACATACTGCAAATGCCTGGAGTGACAAAAGCACCCGTATCATTACTGGGCATTTTCAGACTTTTGAATATGCTCCCAGCTTACAAAATTCAAGTAATGCTGAAAGAATGGAAATTACTCAACATCGGGAACTCCAGCTGACTGAGCAGAACTGAACTTTAAAAGCTCTATAGAACCTAGGATCTGATCCCTGGGCACCTACATTGCATGATTTACAACTAGCTCTTAACCTTATACTTTCAAAATTAGAATACTGAATGTTATGGAAAAGGCAATTTAATTCATACCAATATGGGCAACCAGGGGGATGCATTAAAAATAACAAGTATTGGTCTATGTAAAATACAAGCTCTTTCATCTGCAGTTGTATCAACATACAATAATATTAGGGCAGAAGCCTTAAAACCTAACTTACCACCACTGCTTGAAAAGACAAGGCCTCCAAAGAAGGAAGCAGTCACAAGCCTAAGAAATCAATTGGTATCCACATGATCTTGGACAAGCCACTTCATGTCTGTGTCCTGCAGGTTGCTAGTCCATAACAGCAGAGTCACTTGTATTAACCTTGGGACAGTATTTTCAGCTGTTTTAACAAGCTAGATGGTATCACAGTAAAATTAGCAGACCTGCAAGACACAGGTTCTTTGCATATTCAGTGCTAGATGTTCAAAACAGAAGAAACAGGTCCTGCCCTGAACAGCTTCTAACTTAAAAAGAAAGGACAGACAGAGGAAAAGAGAATGCTATGATCACAAGTTTACAAATAGAGAATTAAAGCAATAAGAATAAACCTTTTGCCCAAGATGAGACAGATGTTTAGTGGTAGAAGCCTAGTGTTCCAGTCCAGTCACAGAACAGAAAGCATCTTTGCCTGCTACTTTGTCTGGTTGGTTGTGGATTTTTTTCCATGCAGAGCTAACATATTTTGTATTTTTCCTTAAAAGAAACAAACCGAACAATCTCTATAACTCCGAGGCCTACTACTGAGAGATACACACAGGCCTCAACTACTGCAACTACTGCGCAGCTGTTACACTTCTAAAGAAAACTAATGCTCCCAATAGCTACATGTTCTGGAGCACTTTATTTCTCAGTTATCAAATAGAGTTACCACATACCTTTCCAGCTGTACAATGTTGTTCAAGTGTGGAAAATAATAAGATTAAATTAATCCATTACACAATTTTTCTGAAGTAAAAAAAAGCAACACTAAGGACAAACCTGCCTTAGCAGAACAACTAATGTGGAACCCTGTAGCTAAGCCCTATCTCAGAGCAGTTAGATGCTCCAAGGTATTTTTCCTCCTACTGTTGGACTCCGTTGAGTGAGTTCCAACCTCCAGACAGGAACTGCTTCCAGGAGGACATTTAACTGGGGAAGAAGGGAGAGAGACCGTGCGCTTGCTCATGGTGTGCAGAGACACGATATCTCAGAAGCCACTGGACTTCACAAAGAGAAAGAGCACACAAGGAATACTAACCCAGGAACTTTCCATATATAAATAAGATTTTCTGTATATAAATATCTTGCTTACTTGAGCTAGCAGTGAGTACTCAGTCTGTCGGTTGCTGAACGGTTCACAAAAGCTGCCCAGCCAGGCTCCAGCCTCCGCAGCTCTCTGAGGAGGGCCAAGGCCCTGAGGCACACCTGCAATGGCCTCTCTGCTGCCCTCCCCTTTCCCAGCCTGAGGGAACTGGGAGCTAATCCTTTCTGACTGAAAACACCTGAGGATTTATTCCCCAAACTGTGCAGCTGTTACGAGTTCATGCAGCGGGGCAGGAGGGCAGCCCTGCTGTGAGCAAGGCAGCGAGGCTGCCCAGCCCAGCCCACCTGGGGCAGGAGGGGGCTTGTAGACTGGCGAGGGGTCAGAGCAGCCATCAGGGAGCAGCTCCTTGGATCTGCCTCTGGGGACCTGGGACAAGGCCAAGCCCCACCGGGAGTGCCAGCCTCCCTCAACTGGCAGTGACGGGTGCCATGCAGCTGCACTGCATACCTCAGCGCAGCAGTGCCAGCAGGCCAGCCCGGGGACTGCCCGCCAGGCATGCCTCGGTCTTGGACGTGGAGATGATGATAGCTGATCAGGAACCGCCTGCCTGGGGCTGACCAAGGCTAAATGGTGCCTGATCAACCCAACTGATTTGTACAATGAAATGACAGGATTTGTGGATGAGGGGAGAGTAGCAACTGTCATTTACCCCAACTGTAGAAAGGCTTTTAACACTGCCTCCCACAATGTCCTTGTACCCAAGTGAGAACATTACAGCTGGGGTAGGTGGGTGGATGACTAGCTGGAATTTAAAAGAAAAAAAAAAGGAAAATCTAGTTGGGTGATCAGGCTCAGGCAGTAGAGGTCACTGGGTTGTTCTGCACCTGGAAGCTGGTGGCAAGCAGAGTACGATCAGGTCTGTACTGGGACCTGTCCTGTTTAACATCCTTGGGGATGACCTGGAGAAGGCAATGGGGTGCCCTGTCTCATGACACCAAACTGGGGTGGGGCGTAGAGTCAGTCAGTACACTCAAGGGCAAGGCCAGCACTCAGAGGGACCTAAGCAGGCTGGCAGAATGGGACAACAGGAGATTCCTGAAATTCAACAGGGGAAAAATGCAAATGTGTGCACCTGGAAAGGAAGAACTCCCTGCAGTTACACCACCTAGAGAGCAGCTCTGCTGCTCAGTCTGAAAGTCTTGCTGGACAGCAAACTGAACGTAAGCCAGCAGCGTGTCTTGGCAAAGATGACCAACACTATCCCGCATAATACCCTGCTGGCTGCTCCCAGGCCCATCTTCTCATTGGCAAACAGTAAGTGTATACCAGAGGCAAACTGAACTCCAAACTTCCTTTAAGCAGTGCACTGTATCTCCCTTTTACCGTATTAAAATGTTAGACTTTCACAGAGCTTAGCCTGCAGTATCATGTCACTACATAGAGAGAAATAATTTCCTTTTCAATCGAGCTAAACTTTACATAGTAGAGTTTTAAGAAACACAGCACGGTACAAAGCAGTAAATTTACTGTAATACATTTTGTCTGAGGAAAATGATGACAAACAGCTCCAAACAATTTACATGTTCCCAAGAAAGCACAGAAAATTTATAGAAGCATAATTCAATCTTAGTACCTTACTTGAATAAATAAGAGATTAGTTGATGTCTAAATTGGTATACAAAGCGTTTTCATAATAATAAACCTATCTCCTACCAAAAAGGCTCTGAAATGCACTTCAATTCAGATTATAAGAACAGATTACATAAAAGCTTCACAGCACAGAAATACATAAAGCAAGAAATTAGTCATGTTGGTCAGAACCAACCCTGCCAAAAGAAGTGGGCTAAAGATGATACTGGAAAAAATTAAGGGGGTTGATTATAACCTGTCATTTTTAAGTTGTTCAGAGAGTAAGAAAAGCTGTTCAGTGAAATAAGTATGCTAGCACAATTAGATGCATTTGAGGAAAGATTATATATGATTATGGAAAAGTATCTTTAGCGTGTAGCGGCTTGTTACTGAGGAATCTAGACAAGGAGCTTAAAGTTGGTTTTCCTAGTCTTACCATGTATGTAGTCCTGCAGGTAAGTAATTTTCTTACTATTTCTATATCACTTGTCTATTACTACTACATCCAAAACACATATTTCAGGGTATGAGGATTATGTAGTGGGCAACATGTTCATTAAGATAATATTGCAGTTAGACTGCTTCAAAAACAACCACCACCCCCCAAACTCAACCAAGTAGCGAATCACTGAGACACTGAATAGGGTGTTGGTAGTTTAATCCTGGAGTAGACCCAGGAATATTAACAGACCTTTTCCCCACATAATAGTTGTTACAGTATTTGTGGTAGTTATTACAGTATTTGTTAATTAAACATAGCAGAAAAGGATCCAATGAAATGACATCAGAATCAAAACTCCAAAGGCTTTGAGGAAGCATCTGGATTTTTTCTAATTATAAAATGGGAAAAGTAAGACCTATCTACTTCAATAAAAGTTAAAGACGTAAATCATTTCAGTTGGAGTTCTTGGATATGGATTGCATGTTTAGGCACAACTTTTGACAAGTGCCTTTACTCTACAGCACTGAACTGCACAGAACTATCACCACCAAGCCACCAGTCCAGGACTACCGCATATCATGGCCAGTCACCTGTGGCGTGATTGCTAGACACTGTAATATGGAGAATTTTGAACTATATAAGTCATGGCTAGTACAAGGCCAGAAGCTGTGATTCTTTCAAAGAGAAGCTCAGCAGAAGGCAGAATGCCTTCCCTGGCTCAGAGGCAAGATATCATTGATCAGATGTCCAGCAATATTTTGTACCTTTGAAAGGCAGCATCTCTTGGCTCCTGAGCATACTGAAGTTCTAATCTGAGAAGAAAAATACAACCCAGTGCACTCCCATGCTTGCCAAATTTAAGTAACTTCATAAACAGAAATCTCTCTAGAGAACTTGTGTTTTAAAGAATACGCACCAGAAGCAAAGCTGAAAAAGCAGCAGTGCATCTTAAAGGCATGATTTACTGTGCCTGTCAAGCAGCAGTCACACCACAGCAGTGCAGAACTTGTCTGGAAAACAGGGTACGTTAACTCACATCCAACTCCGTGCTAGGTACAGACAGTGGTATTGATTTTGGTCCCCTAGTAAGGTTGGATATATGAACATTAGACTTCACTCTCAGCATTGAATGCAGGATACATATAATATTCTAGAAAGAAAAATACACATAATAATCTAGAAAGAAAATAGTAACTTACAACAGGCAAGTGATGTGAGCAGACAGAAAGGTGGCCTGGTTATAAGGAAGAAAAAATAAATTACTGAACAAAAGAAGATGCCTGCCAGCCTGGGAAGTAGGCCTGGGAACCAGGAACATCCTTGTAAAGTGTAGCTGGCCTCTTTGAAGTACAGCTGGGGTACCTACAACTGGAGACATCCTAAGATATCATTGATAAGTGTAAAAAAAAACCCAGGAAACTGTAACAACAACTTATTGTCTGAAAAAGTAGAAACAGCCTGGGAAAATAAAATTGGTCTGAAAGAACAGAAACGTCATCAGCATTGCCTATTACAGGTGAAGAACAGAAAGTAACAGCACCTATTGGCTGCTCAAAGTGGTACTGTCCTACACCCTCTTATGTCTCTATGATATAAATAGGACTTAATTTTTACCCAAAAATAGAGCTTCTCTCTCTGAGAACTTCCTGGGCTGCATGTAATTTTCCTTCCCTAAAGAGGCTGAATTCTGCATGAACTTTCTACAAGATCTTGGACTCTTACCCAGAGCCCACTTTGGGGTCAGTTCGGTTTGTCCTTCCACCTCTGGAATGGGTGGGTCCCCCCTCCGAGATCAGTTTGTCCTCCCCTTCAGAATTGTTTGGACCCTTCTGAGATCTAATTCACTTGATACTAGTATTATATAGCCATCCAAGTAATCTACCATAAGAATATCTGCTGTTATGTTGGTGATAAATTGCTTCACTAGCGATAAGTTTGTAGTAATCTGTAATAATTTATACCTACTTAATTGTTGCTATTATTAACTGTTGCTACACTATTAATTGATATTAATTGATAGTAATTTGTAATAGCTTGAGATAGATATTTACTGTATTAATCATATGGATACTTGCTAGTGGTGATTTCTGTGACAATCTGTAATAAAGTAGAGAAATTTAGAGAATAAAAGCCTCCATGACCTTGTGTATTACGGAAACCCACAAACCCATGGTCACAATCCTCACACATCCACAGACTGGGTAACCCTTTAGATCATGACACAAAGTTCATAGAGGGGCAAGTATCTAGGAGTGAAATCAGTACAGAAGAGAGCACACAAAAAAGGCAGCAGAGAGCAACAATGAAAGAAAACAAAATGTTTCCCAAACTAAGTGAAATACAAAGTAAATGGGACCTTTTAGGACCTTATTTTTCCACTGCAGCTAGACACACAGGCATAAGCTAGACTTCTGAAAGGCAACTCTAGAATTTTATACATATATACACACACCACAATTCTTTAAAATTCAGAGATTTCTGTACTCCCCTTAGTAGAGTGAGCACTCTTGAGATAGAAGAAATCAAATCTGAAAGCCCTTCACAGAGATAAAATTTCTATATATTATTTCAAGCCTACTCTGAATAGCTCTTACTCTTCTTGAACAAGGACAATTTAACTCCTTTAACAGGGTGAAAGAGATTTGAGAGTACTTCAGCAGAATTAGAACAATTATGTGCATTAGGCCACTACAGGAGCTTAAAGCACTTTAATGGAATAAAGAAGAATTTAAGTGCTATGCACTATAGGACAGTTTCAAAAATGGATCATTTGATAAAGATTTAAGCTAAGTTAATGGATACAGTAGCAATTATCTACAGACTGAATTGCTAGAAACAGATTTTTAGAACAATCTTCTTTGCATGAATTCATGGGAAAAGATTTTATTGCTATAGTGTACTGTCCACCTTTAACAATTTAGTGAACTCTTTCTTTCTTCCAAAACCAGAATGAAATTAGCATAGATCCACCTAATGCATCTAGGTGGTTTCTAGTTTTCTAATCACCTCTACAATGGCAGCATTTTTTAAGTGGCATCATTAGCAGGAATCTGCCAGTGTTCTTCCTCAGCCAAATTTCACTGCGCAAATCACTTCAGCATGAATAAAGAACAGATGAGAGGAGAAAATTAATTAGTCCAATGGCTTATTCTCTCTCCTGCATACACGCAGTAGATATAACGTGCACACACCGTTACGAGAGTATACAGGAAGAGGATCTCTCTTCAGGTTTTTGTCTTTAAACTACACAGGTCCTTCTCATAGCTTCTGAATAGGGCTATCACCTCTTCATGTCTACTTTTACTGCTATGACTGTGTGCATAAGGAAGCATACTACCAAACTCACAAAAGAGTTACAAGGTGGTTAGAGCTGACCAAGATGCTGATCAAAAGAGAGAGCAAGTGAGAAGACTATATTTGCCGCTGAAGCTTCTTTGGCACCCGGTAACAGGCTCTCTGCAGAATAACGTCTTTCTGTTATCCTCTACACAGATCTAGTGATGAATCTGCTCCTCAATTTTCTCTCTTAATGCTCTCAAAGTCTGATTGTGAAAAGTGCTCTTTCTTAGAGGCCAAGACAGACAAAGGGCCTAATGTCTTTACAGAGGGAAAATGACCTGGAAGTACGAACATTGGTGGTGAAGCAGGTGTGAAAGGGCATTGTAAAGCATGGAACCCTACACATTTTTAGGAGCTCACCTGAAGTCATTTTAAGGGTCTTTGTTTTCAGAAGACACTGAACTCTCCCATCTGAAAATGGTGCCTCTATTGCATCTGAAATCAGATATCCAAAAAGTTGGGTAACAAAAAAACCCCAACCAACCAAAAAAAAAAAACCACCACAAACAAACAAACAAAAAAAATCAGTCTTTTAGAAATTCTTGGCTTAGAATTTCAAGTATTTGAGGCTTCCAAGTTAGATTTCCAGCCAACATCAAACAACTTGAAAAAATGTGTAACATTTCATAGAAAAATATGTTTTATAGATCTATTATTAACATGAAGTAATATCTAGACCACATTGTTACTATTTCACAGACACTAAAGAGAATGCTACTAAAGCCTCTAGTCATATAACCTTCACAAAGAGCATTATCAATATATTCATCTTATAGGCATCTAATTCAAATACATTTTGGGGGAGAAATTTTTAAAGAAGAAATATGTTGACTTCCATAGGCTGAATACATTTAGAGAAAGCCACATAAATATATTTAAATCCAAACCTGTGTTATTTGCTTAACATTATTTAATTATTCACAGAGTTTCTAGCTGCATTTAGTTTTGTTGTATAGAACTGAGGTACTGAATCCTGTCGTTTGAGTGTAATGAGATAAGCACAAAACCAATTAGTGCTTCGTGAAATGAAGAATTTGGGGAAAGACCTTTACATTTATTCTTACATTAACAACCGTAGGATGGTTCTAATGTGTACCAACTTTATACATACTTGCATAATATATTTTGAATTTTAAAGAGAAAGCACTAACTTTCATTTGTCGATTGTCCCATCTGAATCACACTCGCTGTATTACCCAAAATGTCAAGTTAGTGTCTGTCTAGTCTATTTTTATTACCACACTAGGCTATGATCACTAAATTACGTTCAGATACATTGACTTCCTTCAGCAGGGAATAGGGAGACACCACAAGACATTAACACTAATCTTCTAATTCAACAAGAATAAAATATGTGACTGATTAAATCTTAATTAACAGTTCACAAAAAGCTGCTTAATGTCACATGGCATACGCATCTTAATTATCTGACTGCTCTATCACTGTTTGCATGAGGGAAAGGGTTTGTGCAAATTTTCAACTGCTTTGCATTTCTTCTTCCTTCGATTTCTTTCTTCGATTTTTAAAGTAACAGACACTAGTTCCAGTTTCCTAGTCATTAAGACAGCTGCATTTGACTGCTTTAAAATGTTGTTTTCTTCCTGTTCTTTTTGTTCTCAGCTCTTGCAGCTGCTCATACCTAGACATAGCAAACCCACCTACACATACAGGCTTACTCTTTCCAAACTGTTATGAGATCAAGCACGCAAGCCCAAAAGAATCAGTCACTTTCAGGCCACCCGAATACAGGTTGCTAACAAGCTGTGCAAATTTCCTTAGTACTGTACAAACGTTCACAACAGGTATGTCTACGTTACATTCATTTTCATATTCTATCAACAACTTGAGTTTTATTAGGCGATAGATCTCCTAATAAGCTAATCTTAAACCTGTAAGTCTACAGTCATAATTTTCCATAAACAGCAGCAGAAATTAATCAAATAACATTATTTATTTAGCTTTATTTGCATGCCTAAATTTTTGACATATGGAATTTATTCTTCCCTGGTTTTCCTTAAAACAAGAAGTTTATGCAGGTACTCTAATATAAGTAATTGCTTTGTCCTCAGACATGGTGCTATAACTTCATAATTCAGCAACTGGTGTCAAGAAGAAATTCTTGGTTAGCATAGGTTCTTGGTTCAATTTAACTTTTGGACAAGAACTTGATTTCTGTTAACCTGAAATGTTTATGGAATATTCAGGACTTCTTTCATGCCAATGCTTATGCAGAGTAAGGAAAGCAATGTGGCCTATGTGTCAGTGACCACATAAATCACCTGGCACCACTCTGAGTATAATTTCTGTGTATGAGACTCCTGATGAAAACTGGACAGTAAGATCCAAGTAAATACTTGCCTCTGATGAGCTCTTCAACCTTTTGAAGAGAGCAAACAAAGTAGGCACATCCTAGCTGAACATGTGTGTATTTTCTTTGAAAAATTAAGTAGTTTCACTTTAGCGTGGCCTGAGACTCCCAAAGCCCAATGTTGCTAGAAGAGGAATCTATACATTTTAAGAGCTTCTACTGGACTCGGCTGTAATTAAAAGCTGTTCAACACTTTTGAGAATTTAACCCAAATTACCCCAGTTTCAACTTTCAAGACACTAAAGTCTATCTGGAAGGTTTATCTCTCCTACCAGTAAGGCCACCTAGCGTTAGTTAGAAATGACAGACAGTTTTTGTATTGCTCTTAGCTGTTTGGAAACACAGATCTCAAGCTAAACAAACACTGTCATCTTGGATAGCTCACTCATAGCAAGATTTATTGCCAGTTGCAATACTTCAACTTTAAGTAAGATTTTCCACAAAAAAAGCAAAGGCTGGCCATTTCCCTCCCTGTAACTTCTATTGTGGACGCCCTCTTAGAAGAAATCATTTTAAGAGAAAAATACAGAACCAAAATCTATATTTGGTGACACATGTGCAAAACCCACTAAACTTGACAGAAAGAATGCATAGGGTTGCAAGGATAAAATTGGGGTCCCTTTGTCCCATTCACCTTTTTTTTTTCAAAACTCAGATCTAGAATCCCACTATATGTGCTTACTTGTGTCTAGTATGACCACAACTTAAAGACACTGGCAATGATAACCAGAACATTGTGTCCATGTGTGCCCACAAGGTATTGTTGTCTTAGAATAGTTTGTTATTTTTGAAAAATAAACTATTCAATGACCCTGGAACAAGGCTGCTGGTGTGATCAGGTTGTGCTAATAAAATATTTATAAGAAAACCACAGCTTAAAGGCTGTTGCAAACAAACAAGGTGCTTTAGCAGGGACCTTGAAAGTGCTGACATGGCACTGTAATAAAGGCCCCAAGGCTGTAAGTACAAATAGTCAATTACTGATCACTAGAGAAACACAACCCTGAGAGCTGGGTAAAACTGGGTTTAGGGATAATGGAGCAAAGGGAGAAGGAATCCAACATATGTAAAACATACAATGAGTAATAACTTGGCTATAACAAATTGTTAACCCTTTCAGGAAGAGCAAATGGATTGTACTAGCAAACATAAAACCAATCCTGTGCAGACCCAGAAGGTAAGAAGGAAGAACTCCCTGCCATCAGTTTCATACTCGCAAGTAACTTGAGGCAGTAACTACTTGCCATAGTGCCCTTTCACATAAGTGAAATTTTTAACTGATATTACATATATTCACATGGTTTCTCTCTAAAATGTGAAGGTATCTTTTGATGAAAACAGTCAACAGCAAGTAAGCCGGGGGGGGGGTCTGAATATAACATATAAATAAACAAATAAAGATAACACCTTAAAATAAAAACTATTTTGGAGATTACCTGTATGAAAAATTAAATAAACTTATAATAAGTCTGTCTTTGAAATAATCACTTAGAGAATCTCCAGGTTGCCCGTTTCAGCTGTTACAAAAACTGGAACCATTATAAACACCAGAACTGGTAATAGGCAGCAAAACCCTTAAAACTGTTGTAACTGGCACAAGATTTGTTTGTTTTAAAAATGAGTACATAATTAAATTGCAATTTTCAGAAACTAAGCCAACTATAATCTGGATTGTTACTGTTATTTTTATCTTCCCTTCTGTCCCTGGCATCAAAGGACAGCACATACACAATAAATTTCAGCAGACATAACAGATCTGACTAAGGAACACCTATTGTCATTCCAAAACATTTTTGAGGAAGAAGATAATTCTGCGATCCAACACAAGGGCTAGGGATTATGAATAACATTTCCATTTTATTTCAACTCCCAGAAACTTCTCCCTTTCTCAATATTTAAAAAAAAAAACCCAAAAAAACCAAAACAAACAAACAAAAACCCCATAAACCAAACCTCTTGAATCCTACTCAAGCACTGTGTCTTTTTATATGACAAAGCAATTAAAGAATGAATGCCCCCCCTGCCCCAAGAAAGCCATACAATTTCTTTAAAGTTGTATCACATTTTCCCCCAGTTTGGCATTTCCTTCAGATCCTTTAGATCTCACTGTATTGTATCAAAAAATTTCACTGCTCTTTGAAGGATAAGGACAGCTCAAATTCATTTCAATGAAACAGTAATTTATCCTCTTCTTCCCCTAAAAAGCCAACAGATGCATAACTAAAACTGAAGGACTATATCAGCATTGTGTTGAGTCTCTAGTGTTAATGGTTGATGTAACTGAAGGCACATGAGAAAAAACTAAATGTAAAAGCTTTCTCTGTTCTTATCGACAGCAACTAAAATATAAATCAAACACTGCTGTTGCCTGTAAGAGTCAAAATATAAAACATAATATCTGCACCCCAAGAGAGTACAGATATTGTCACGCATTTATTGTGCTCCAAATGAATAGTCTTTTCACTGTCTAAGGACAATGACTACATAGTAAATGTAATCTCTAGCACAATATCTCAATGGGCAAAAGTCAATGGGAAGGCTGCTAATGGGGGATACTGGTCTTCTAATGTGTGTTCTTACGAATCTTTTCATTCCCTGACCTCTTTCCATTTTCTGCCCAAGGTGAACCTCATCACGATGATGCTTTCTGAAACGCTAAAAGCATTATGAGTAACCTAGCACATTCCATTTCTTAACTTAAATTGAATCCAAAGAAGTGAGAGAAGCAGAAATTTGTGCCAAATTAGGAGCAATTCACTGCATCGAGATAAGAAAAATATAAGCATACGAATTTCACATCTCCAGAGTCTACATCTGTGATTCTATGTAGAACAGAAAGGATTACATTGTCCTGATATGTTTTTAACAATTATTCTTTTTGCATGACATTAGTTAGGCCTTACTTACTTCCAGTTATGTCTTTAGTGGCACTTTTCATACAGCTTATTTTGAGTCCTATCAATGCCAAAAACTGAGCCAAATCTGCTGATATTTTTATTTTCTATTATGTTCATATTTAGTCTGTTTCATATTTTACTTAACATTTATCTTCTTTGAAATCATTGCAGTTCATCCAGTGGAAAATGATGAGGAGAAAAGCAGGCCTATACAATAAAAGGAAATCATACACACAGCATACATATACATTTATATACATTTACTCAACACACACAGATACATAAAATTAGAAGTCACTAGTTATCTTCTATTCAGAAAAACAGGAAACCTGCGATATTTAAAATGCCACGCCACAGTAACTTTTAAAAAAATAGCTATTCTCTTTGATAACTCTTGTGAATTATTGTCTCACATTCACTTGTGCAGAAATATAAGTAGTGCTAACAAGATTAACACTTTGTTCTATCAGGTTTACTTAGTACTGAACAACTGTCCAAAGCACCTTGCCACTGTCCCACTTTCTACTGCTCCCAATCCACGTACAAAATTCAGTCCATGTACTCCTGCTTTATGAAGCTCAACATCACCAAACCTAAGATTAAAGTGCTGCACTTTTCTCCAGATGACATACGGGTCCTTGCCAGGCTGCAAAATAAACCTAATTATATTGTGCAGTCCCCCAGCTGAACGATCTCTGCTTTCAGGAATGCAAGCAGAAGCAGCAGGTATCTGAGTATTCAGATCATGTCATCTTCCAAGACTTAAAAAGAAAATAATTATCCCCTAGTAATTGAAAATACAAAATGAGGTTTAACATCATGTTCTGATCTTTTTATTTCATGCTGTGAGAGGATTAATTTACTGAAAATGGAAAGTGCTCCCAGACTGCTGTACCTGGCCCAATATACCCCTCACACTCAGTGCTGATAAGGTGTTTGGGGAACTAGATACAAGACTTCAAACCTGACCTACTTCAGTGTATACAGGGCTAAAAGTCAGACTTTCCCATTATGAGTGCTATACAGCTTTATTCAAGTCATTTGCTCTCACTGTGTCTGTTAATTATGCTGTGCACTAGGATAACAACCCTAGGCTGTTCTGAAGACACTTCACATCTTTCTGTTACTGCAGAGGTACTTTTCCAAATCAACAAGATTTCTCTGTCCTATTATCCAACTGTCAGTGAGCAAATCTTTTCCCTTCCCTACAGAAATGCAAGGTTATCCCTTAGTTAAGATTATTGTAAGCCCATTAATAGGTTTAGACAAGACCGTGAGTTTGCCAAAGCTCTTGAGGAGATTCTGCTTTCATTATTTCTCAGACTGAGTAACCTCCCCACCTGGGGCTTCATAAACTAACCTCTTTTGGTTTGATTTCAGCCAGGAAATTCACTGGCTTCCCAAATCACAGCCAATTCTACACAGCCCTTTCCCAAGCTCTAGAAAGCATCTTTGTCACCTCTGAGGCGAGGCTTCATGTTTGCTCCCTGCTCTTTCACAATAGCACCTCAGGTCCCTCCTGCTTCCCCATGTAACCCCATGTGTGTGCTGTTGCTCTCAAGGGCAGAAGCAACCTCTCTGTCCTCCAGAAAGAACAACGTGTATTTCTAACTCATTAACCGTTCTAATGTAAAATAAACATACAAACCAAATACCATCCACCACATAAGTAAATCAAAAGGTAGTTTGGGGGGATTTCAGTGGATTATAATTTGTTACATAATTTTGTTAAATCAAAAGTAAATAGGATAAACCTTGACTTGTAATGAGACATAAGTCCTAAAAGTCATATACAAAAATATATAGAAACCTAAGATGACAGGATACCTTCTGCTTTGGGTTTTGGGGTTGGTTTTTGTTTCTTTCTTTTTCATTTTACAAAGCTTTATAAAGGTTTGGTAGACAGATCTCTGCATTTTTACATGCTTTCAGTATCTTTCAAGCCTGCTGTTAACTCTTTAAAAATTTGTAATCAATCTTAGTATTTCTGATTTTCTACAAATTTTCACACTTTCTGAATTCAAATGTTACCTACAAAATGTTTTTCTGACTCTCGAAAAATATTTTCTAGATAACTCTTCAGGAATCAGAAAAACATTGTCACTCAACAGTTGTCAAATGAGAATGGTAGGCTTCCCCTCATTTTCAAAGTTGCCCAATTCAGAAATGTAGCTGTAAAGCTAAAGAAACCTGCTGGAAGCTTCAAGAAGATTCTTCAGTACTAATAAGTTTCTGAAGAACAATGATGTTTAACAAGCCAGTATTTACAAATCAAATCATGTTTCACCAAAAAATTCTCAGGAGGCCTAATAGCCTGACGTGACTCTTATTCAGCCTCATCGGAAGCCTGAGGCAAAGCAAACACAATCTGTATCTCGCTGCCTGTAAGTTCTCTAACTGCATTGTCCTTTCTGCCCTGCATCCACAGGGAAGTGATTATGTGTGCTTTTTTTAAAAAAAAAAAAATAAATAATTTTGCCTTTTCAGTAATTATAGACTTGTTCACAGTGATTTATGAATATGAAACATTAAGTCTCATTGAGCTTAATATCTCTCTGAAAGAATTTCCATATGCAATAAAGAATAATGCTTAATATCAGTGATATATTCTGTCATTTTAAGATGCCTGCATTTCTCAAACGTTTCCTGGGTCTGGCATATATAACTGTAAAACAAATTGTAATCTGGAGCCCTTGGAATAGAAGCAATAGATAAACCACTCCTCACATTAGAAAAAAGTTTGTTTCTGAAAATGGAAGGCTAAATAGGAGAAGCAGTTTTTCCTGTTTCCTGGAGTAGTCCCTGTCCTCTCAGCATCTTGTAAATTTCTGGTAACCTCTGTTTTTATTCTCACAAGTGACTTTTCTCCAGATTGTATAAATAGGTTCTCAAGGTTAAAAGAAACTTGAAAAGATTTGCTTAAGAGTGTTTTAGAGAGTCACCTGAGACTCACAAAGCCCTTAGTCACAGAAGCATGCTGTCTATAAAATATTTCTCCCTGTAAAAATAAAATGTGACGATCATTAGTTGGTGTTAGGGTCCTTTTATTGCAGTTAGTACAAGCCTCCTGTCATTGTAATCTGGAAAGAAGGAAGCAAAGGCATTTCTATCCCCACCTCTGCTTTAGTGTATTCCTATCTTTCTCTCCTCTCTTCATTGATTGCTACAATCTGAATTCAATTATGGTTTAAACCCTCACACCTTGCCACTATGTTTTTGGCCCCATGTTGTTCTATTTTTCTGTAGCCTGATGAATACAGAATGCATCTTGAAAGCCTACCCATTTTACTTTTTACATGGCTCAAAAAGATGTAGTGCCTATAACTGCCTTTTTTTGTTCTTTAATCTTTGATCAAGGGAGTGCTATGTAAAGAAGAAACATCATATAAACCGCATGACATAGGAGAAGAAAAAAATGTTTCTACCCACAGAAGGGAACAGAAATGTTCAAACTTCATACACAGGTTTTCTAATGCTGCTAAAAGAAAAAGCAATGAAAAATGTTCCCAAATCACAGTTTTCCCATATTTTGAATCTGTACATAGCTCTTAAAAGCTACAATCTGGTTTTCATTTCTTTTATTATCCATTTCTTTTGTCTCCTGAAAGACTATTCTACAGTAAGCCACAAAGCACAGACTAGAAATTTATTTATTTATAAAAAGAAAATAAAAGACTATAGTTAAGAGTCTTGCACAGGTGAAACTGTACACCTGGGCTTCTACTGAGACCATCCAAGAATATCTCTACAAACAAAGATCTTAAAAATTTGAACTTCTTGGCTTTAAAGCTGACAAAAGTCAAAGTAGTATAGATTTTTCAGCGCCTTAATCTATTGAAGTTCATTAAAACCCAGGTTTCCAAGACCTGACATCATTTAGCACACAGATTTGAGGAGCAGTTGGGACCTTCAAGGTGTATCTGCTTCTTAACTCCTTCAGCACACACATTTATGGAAACCATCTCCAAAATACATGGCACCCAACAGGTTACAGTGGTCTAAATTAGCCTATCAGTGATGATGGAAACCTACACTTCAATTACCACAAGTTCTGCAGACATCATTAAAGGCAAGCACTAATAACTTTTACTTAGGTTACAGGTGGCAGTGTTTCATTTTTCCACTCTAAGAATTCTGCATGAATCCTTATTTCAAAGCTGCATGAAAGAGAAGCCAAGATTTAACACAATGTACCACTCTCAGGCTGGCCACTGTCCCCCCTTCCCCTCACAAGCAATGGCCTTTAGTTGCAGCAGCCCCATTGCACCCCTTGCTATGCCTCGTGCCACGCAATCCTTGCCCCAAAGAGCTCACTTAACAGATGAAACAGAGCAGACCAAGGACCAGATAAATGCCAGGAGAGAATTACCTGTAGGATGAGGCTGTAGTAGAGGCAGATGTACCTGAAGAAATTTAGCAACACTTTAGTCCAAAATCATAGACATTAAAAGGGCTATCAATCCTGCTGAGATGCAATTTGTAGATATCCTGGTATGTTGGTGACAGGGTTGGAGAAGAGTATGAAGTCCTTTTGCCAGTTGTATAAGTGGCATCAAGATGAGTAAGAGTGCACAGAAAAGCTGTCAGAACAAGGACAGAACTCAACAGCACATGGGAAGTTACATTTTACGGTCAGGTTTAGATGTAGAGACTAAAAGCTGAGCTAAAGAGAGCATGTAAATAAATATCTAGTATTGTTGTACCTGCACAGGTACAGTTCCCAACAGTAAATCACAAAAGGACTTTACAGAAGAAGCCAGTAAGAGCTATATCTTCTAATTCTGTTTTCTGAGAGATCCCTCTATAGCTGATGGCAACGAAAGAAACAAAGAAACTTGCATGTTACCTTTAAATAATAGCAGAAGTTCTCAGAGACCCAAAAAGAGAACCTACGACTGAAGGCATATGTGCAGGAACAGGACAGGCCTGGTAGATTCTCTCTGGCTTCAAGACAAAGAGGGATGAGACATTTGTGCTAATGGTTGTTGGATTTTTCAGTTCATCAGGGCTTAATGTCAGGAGCTTATAATGCTCAGATGGATGCCTAGTCTGCTTTCTGTCTCTGAGTTTGCAGTTGGCTGGATTTGATAAGAATAAATAGCAGTAAATGCAAGGAAGGAAGGCAAGAGAAATGTCTCAGAGTTGACTCAGACTGCAATATCTAAACCAAATAATTATACATAGGTCAGTGCAATTTCTCTCAACCTGTTCATCAGACTGTGCCATAAATAAAGCACATCATCCTTAATGAAAGTTTGTTTCAAAATCTGAGGCTAGAAAGCCATACACAAGGAAACAAGACACAAGATGGGATTATCAACAAGGTAGAAGTTGTTTCTGGATCAGTTCATCACACTCTTTTCAGAAGGCTTTGTTGATACTTCAGCATACGCTAAGGTGTCGTTGTTGCCCAGAATGTAATAAAAAATAAGCATTAAAGAGAGCAAAGAGATGTATTTGCAGCTGTCCCTTGTGCTAACCAGCTTATTCTCCAGCATCAAAATCATACTGTGCCTGTCCAAGCTTTTGCTTTTTCCACGTGCTGTCTGCACAGACACATTACTGCAAAATTAGCCATTTAAGAGACCAGATTGATGTTAAAACACTTGAACTCTGCCACTACATTGCTTAAAGGAATATGTATCATGAACCTCACTAATTACAGAGATGAACTGGCACAAAAGAAGACTACACAGTGTTGAATGAATTTACCACTCTCTGTCCTACCACCTCTCTTCCCCAATCATGCTGCTCCCATATAACCAGGTGCCATTTTCTGACCCATTTCTGCTTTGGAGACTACACACAGCTGTCCTCTCTTACATGAAGGGCTTTATAGGCCTCTGCTTTCCTCTCCCTCCTAGAAGCCTCCATTATTCTCCCTCCACAGTAGGGCTGAGCCTACATCCATAATCCACCTCTACTTGTTTGTGAGAGAAGCCACTTTTGAGTGTCGATACAAAATCTCTTGGGAGGGGAGTCAGATGCGGATTAAAAGACTGCATAGTTTGAAAGAGTTCCATTGATGATTCTCTGATGTACCAAGAGCTGCCACAGTGATTAAAGCTGTTTTCTGATTTCCCCAACACCACGGCTGGTTCCTAATTGTGAGTTGTAGATGTGGGTGAAAGGTGTAAACTTGCTTCCTTTCTGCCCGTGCACAGCTCACACAGAGATAACTTCAGGTGGCCCACCTAAACCAAGTGCTTTGGCCTGAAAAAAAAGGCTGGAGCGCAATGCTTTTCAGAGACATCTCTATACTTCTCTAACGCAAACAGACTGGAATAGCAATTATTTGATTTTTTTTCAAGAGGTTTTCAACTTCTGCAACTCCCATTCAATTCAGGAGAAGCTGAAGAAAACTTCACACTGTTTAAAAACAAAACAAAAAAATCCCACCTGATTACAATGGATGATCTTTTTCACAGAACCTTTCACAGAACTCAGAGGAGTATGTGTAGTTGTACAACAATAACAGTACAAAATTCAGAGGCAAATATGGTCCAAGTGGATTGCAACTCATAAGACAAGGATCAAATCTTCATGCTACCATTCCTAAAGTAACCTTCATCTGTCTTACCTATCTGAACAACGAAGAGTTTATACACAGCCAACATACATACCACCATATACACCATATTGCCCACTGCCATGACGTAACACTTTGCAACATGCAAAACCGAACTATTTTGCATTCTTTACGGCAACATGGAGGCCAAAATATTATTCAAATATGCAGTCTAAGTAAACAGGAAATTTAATGAAAATGTCATAAATGACAACCAGGTTTTGAATTCCTGTTGAAAAGAACACCGGCTGTTTTACTATTACACGTCTTTAAAAACCTCTTCCAGTACTTTAACCATATGCAACCATTGACAAATTGGGATGCATTTTAATACATTCTGAGTGATTTTGATCAACCTAAATCATTCTAAGCTGCAAAGAATGCGTTTGCATGTCAACACAAAGAAAACCTACAGATAAAGTAGGTTATGAGACTATGATACTCATTATATCATTATAACAGCTACATTAGGTTAAAGAAATCTGTGCTGCATGTGGAAACTTCAGTGTGCAAGACCTCAATTCCTAGTTTTGAAAAAGCCCTTTACGAGCTCTGAAAAAGGCAGAGCAGGTCAAGAGAGGACACAGAGCAAAGATACCAGAGAAAGAAGAACACTTTGTTTACTTTGCATGTCAAGCATTTGACCACTGAGGCAGTGCTGTAAGACCAGCAGTGTAAAGCCTTCCTCAATCCATTTCAAGAATCATATGTGTAAGAAGAGATACACTATTCTTCTTCTTCCCTTTCTCAGCAGAGGTACCGAGACTCGGTGAAAGTGGTTCTGTAGTTATAAAATGTGGGCAATAAACTGATGAAGAAGAAGAAATCACTAAACTACAGGTTTGACTGAACAAAACCAGAGATGTATAGGACACATAAAGCCCTGATTCAACTATTTTATTTTTAGGTTTAATATTCCAGGAAGCAAATGTGTATTCTAGCCTCTACCAGAAGCTGAACACCACTAGTGCCTCAGCAGTAGTCTGCAGAAGACTATTTAAGCATTTTATGCTCTGTATGAAACAGTTTCAAATGACAGGTATTTCCATATGGGACCAAGACAAAAACATTTGCTAAATAGTCTGCATGGAAAACTCTAGCCAGACACATCTAGTTCCCCCAAAATGTAGTATGCTCAGATTCCATTGTAATAAAGATCACATGTTATCAATATACGTGGTTTAAATGTTTTCACTGAAAATTTTCTGATAGAAAAAGCTGTCTTTTACAAAACAAAGACATAATTTGATTACTTTTTCTATGATCTTGAACGGGAAAGTACCAAAGGGTAGGATACCATTTGTACTATAGGCATGCCTCAGAACATTTTCTAGATGTGCCTGGAACAGTACATGCATTTTTAAGATACAGTATACTCATGCATACACAAACAGTAGAAACCAGATTTAATCAATTTGGACCATACTGAAAAAAGAAAAGAAAAAAATCCCATGCCTTACTACTTTCCTTTTCTTTTTTTAAGATATAAACCAACACTGCTGTGAAAGAACAAGGCAATTCAGGTCAAAACTATTTAATGAAACAGAGTTTCTGTGGAAGTGAAAGTAATAATTATTTTTTCTTTTATTTGTCACCATTTTTAGCAGGATGGGCAGTAATCAAATGTTTGCAGAAAGAACCACATTGCAATAGAAAGAGGATCTGTTGGACAATTTTTCTACTTTATCTGTCTGCATGGATTACCCTTTATTCTGTACCCAAACTCTCAGATTCATGATCCTCTCTATGGCAGGTCCACCATTGCTACCAAAAAAAACCCAACAACCAACCAACCAAACGAAAAAAAAAACCAAAAACCAACACCCAACCAAAAAACCCCAACCAACAAAAAACAACCCACAGAGGTTACTGTCTTCTAATGCACACATTACAATGAGGAAAACAAAAGCTAATTTGGTAATCATAGCTCACCACGTCTCTCACGATTGCATCATGTTCTGCAACTTGACAAACCTTTGCTTTTAAGCTGTGGTTCTTTCCCTGCCATGATTTGGAAAACTGTAACTGCAATACCATTTGCCACAGCCTAACAATGTTAGCAACAAGAATAAAAAGCAGTTGTGGAAAAAGAATAGGAGGTTTCAGCTGTACCACACAGACTTTGCAGGGTAGAGATGCTGTAAGAACAAGTACAGCTAAATTATTATGCAGTCTCCTCAAGTATCATGCTTCTCCAGTGATCCCAGGTAATCATATTAACAGCTTCAAACATTATGTAATGACATCATTCAAACACATTGCTCCCAAAGGTTTGATATTAGATCAGGGAATTACCATTCATCATACATTTATGACAAATCTAATAGTATGAAATGATTTGTTACATGACACAGCTTGTGTTAGTCTCTCCCCTAACAGCAAATATCTCCTCTTAGCTCAAGCATCTAATCTTGCCTGGAGCTAAAATGATGTACAATAACCCTTAATTTGATCTCTAAATTAAGAGAAGGACTTTACCTGAGGTCAAGAATTGGCTACTTCAGTAGCCTTTCAGTGTTTGATGTATGGGCTGTATTTTTCAAAACCGTTTAAGGGCCTCAGGAACAGAAGTATTTTAAAAAGTTAATAGAATTTAGGCATTGATATTGCGTATTCTAAAAACCCATATTGACTGCTTTAAAAACAAAACAAAACCAAACCCAGAACCTGACATATGGCCCATGGATGCTCTCATATCCAGAGCAAGAAATGTGTGCATCATTAAGTAGGCTGTGTAAGCACTGGAAAACCATGTCTTGCAGGTATCTATTCAGAAGATGAATTGAAATTACAATCACAGAAGCATCCAGACTGCCAAAGAGAATATGACATGCCAAAGATCCACTAAAAAACAGTTCTTGTGTCTGCACCTGCCCTAGAGAGAGGTTTGGTGGAATTCAAAATTGCTGTAAGCAAAAATTAAGTGCCAAATATTCCAGTACATATACTCTTCAGGTGTGCAGCACAGACAAATGTTCCATCCAAAGGTATAAAAATAACAAAATCTCAGGAGTAATTAGATCATGGACGATTCTTACACCTCTCAAATATAAGGACTGTAATTGTTCAAAAATATATTCCTGTGTAAACATTAAGTATATAAATACCGGTCCTAAGAACTTTTTTTCTGTCCTGGAGGTAAATATTTTACTGTCCCCCTCCTATTTTCATATACTATCCCCGTTCTGTCTCCATACATGGATAAAATGCAAGTGTTCATTCATATTTAGACAAAGTATCTGAAGAAAAAGTTGAAAATGGAAGATACATCTGCCGGTGTTACTTTTCAGTTTCCAGTGTTACTTTTCAAGTTATGTCATTATTGGTTCTTTTTTCTAATTCCATGCTTGTTGGAGAAACAAGTTGTTTTTTTTCTATTGTTAATTTTTCCATTGCTGACTTTCTTCTTTTTGGTCCTTATTCTCAGGAATCTCCTTCTAATCTATTTTACAATACTTCTTATGACTAGCGATTGCTTTTCACTAGTTCTATGTTTTTCTTTCATGCATCACTCATGCCTATAAAATGAAGATGTGTGTGTTCAAGTGAAATAGAGGCAAGGACATACAGAGAAACTGTACTGCCATTTGACCACATGCTTCATTAATTGCCTCAGAACTGACCTCCTCCCTCTATTTTTATTGTAACTGTTGCCTCCTTGAGGACAGAGGCTTTTCCTTTTTGTTTTGTGGCTATTCAGAAATGTCACCTCACAAAAGAAAAAAAAAAAAAAACCCAAAGAAAAAAAAGCCCACTGAAATTCAGATTATGAGACTTTTTGAAAACTGCAAGGAAATAATGATACTTTACCTCAAACTGTCAGATGCATCTTCCAAAATCCCTCATTGCTATGTAATGTATTACCATAGCAACTTGTCTCTCCACTGATGTAGTACTCCCTATGGGCAAGCTGTACTTTGTCAATGCTGCCGCTTCTCTGATGATGCAAGGAACACTGAGCAGTTAAATAGCATATCATTAAAGCAATGTTTCCCCAGTGACCACATTGAATCACAGAAGGAATGGATACCAAAATTATGGCAGGGGAAAGGGAGAACAGAGTGAGAGGAGCTTGCAGCACTTGCTGTAGGAGGAAAATAAACATGATGGGAAATAACAAAGCAAGCAGGAAGACAACATCTAATGCTTGATTTCCTTAAGGAAAGAAGAGCACAGCATCACTATGCTGTAGAGCCTGATTTTATAAATTCTGCCCCTGATACACTTTTTTCACCAGTCCTCTGACCCCAGTTTTGCTCTAGCTAATACAAATCTTGATTAATATTTTTCTGCTCAATGACAGCTGTCACCTAAATGGCCAGCCACCGTATCTGTGACTTCAAGCATCTGGCTACGTATTTTGCTAGGTATGATATGAAGATCAAGATAAAAATCTCATTCTTCCTCTTTTGTCTTTTATATTTCTTAATCTTCCATCTTCTTATCTATGCACATAAAACTACATCAGTTGATTTCATCATCCTGCCCCACCAAACACAAATCAATTCTCCCTCAAAAGAGAAACACAATTTCTCATACAGTACAAATACATACTCTTCATATGCTTAGCATGCATGTTGCCTCAATCTGCCCCATCTGACATGCAGAGAACAAACTCAGAAGCATTACGACACTTCTCCCACAATACACACGGAATCAAGTAGCAAAGGTGGGGAAAAAAAAATTATCCAGTTTTCCTAATTCCTACTGTTTCCCTTGTAAAGTAATAATTGAAGTCATACGGCCTGGAAAATTAAAAATGCTTATTAAGGTGGTTTTAGATATCTATTGACTATATGATACAGAAATGTTTGAAATGTTCTGTCTTGTATTTCTACATTACTGCAGAACCCAAGGCTCATTCTCAAAAAGGTTTTATTTTTAATAAGTAGAAAATGTTACCCTATGCTTAGGAATATGCACCGTTTTAGTCATTTATCTAGTTTTGAAAATATACACCATTCATCTGGAATGGGTAATTCTGTATGCATCAGAATAACAGAGGCAGGACAAGCTTTTTCATGCTCCTAAACTGCAGGTACCTCCTCCCACACTCCCTGTGCACTTAACATGGGAATAAAGCACATCAAGAGGTTGTCTCCACTTTCACATGGTGAGACCATTAAGCATACATAACATAGTTGTTGCAGCTGTAGCACACTTGATCTACCTTGGCTATGGTAGTGGTGGCATGCGATGCTGCATGTATGTTGCATGAAAGTCAATCCGTGCTTTCAATTGTTCCTGACCTACTAGGGAAAACAAATGTGATTAAAAACATTGCAAGGAAAATCACTTTCTAATACCTGTAGCTTACATGTGTAAGCTGGGACTCTACGATCAGACAGAATGCTGTTTTATTAATACCATGAGGGCCTTTCTCTTTTATAATCGAGTGTTCAGACTGTTCTTTGTCACTGTAAAAGGTTGCACAGGTTTAATACAATGAGGATTACTTGAACAATGGTGGTTCTGCTCTCCAAGCCCAAATTTGCCTCACCCCCTTTTGCTTGCTTTCATTCTTACAAAGGAGAAGCTTGCTTTGCAGAAAACCACTCATTTCCTCTTTATTTACTTAGAAATAAAAATCTACCTAAGCTGAGTGCAGAACACCTCAAGGAAGAAATTCAGCACACAAACCAGAGGAAAGCAAATGTCACTCCTGTCTTCAAAAAGGACAAGTAGGAGGACCCAGGGAATTACAGGCTGGACAGCCTCACCTCAGCACTTGGGAAGATGATAAAGCAAATAATCCTGGAAAACATTTCCAGGCATGTGAAGAACAAGAAGGACATCAGGAGTATTCAGCATGGATTCACTAAGGGCAAGTCATGCTTGACCAACCTAAGAACCTTCTACAATGAAAGACTAGCTTGGTAGACAAGGGGAGAGCAGTGGATATTGCCTACCTTAACTTCAGGAACACTTTCAACACCATCTCCCCGTCAGATCCTCAGAGAGAAGTTGTCGAAACATGGCCTGATGAGCAGACTGTGAGGTGGATTTAAAATCTGCTGAACATCTGACTCCACAGAGTGGTGATCAGTGGCACTAAATTTAGTTGGATGCCAGGGGTCAATACTGGGTCCAATCCTGTTTAACAACTCCATTAATGATCTGGATGTTGGGGCAGAATGTAACCTCAGGCATGTTTACCAGTGGCTCATGCTGCCATCCAGAGGGACCTTGACAGGCTGGACAAATGGATGAACAGGAACCTCATGAAGTTCAATACTTTTTTACTGTGAGGGTGACCAAGCACTGGAACAGGTTGCACAGGGAGGTTGTAGAAACTCCATCCTTGGATATATTCAAAAGCCATCTGGACATAGCCCTGGGCAACTGGCTGTTGGTGGCCTTGCCTGAGCAGGGGGGTTGGAAAGATGACCTCAAGAAGTCTCTTCCAACCTCAATGATTCTGTGATAAGCCAGGCTACACAGACATTTCAGAATTTCATTTATTGCCTCTTAAGACATCCCCCATCCCTAGCTCTGTCAAGGTCTGAGTCCTGGGGTACCATGCTGATTCAGCAGCTAATGTAATAGCATTCTGTGTACTTCCCTTTGCATCAGCCTGTAAGGGCCCTTCCTGAAAACTAATCTGTCTCAATTTTATAACTGCTTTTTGGTAAAAATCCTGTCGGCTTTAGGTTCTTTTCCTTTTGCTCTTTCACCCTCCACAAAGAACAGAATGTCATGATATTAGGTCCCTTTTTCTAGAAAATATCCGCTAGGCAATTAATATTGAACTTCTTCAAATGCTGAGCCCTGTGTAAATGACACTTTGCTTGTTTCACCAATACCCATGGTGTGGAAAGACAGCTCGTGTGTATAGTACAGGAGCCAAGGGACTTGTAAATCCATTTGCTTTGATATCTGGAAAGACAAAGCAGTCTTAAAATATTATGAGCTTCAATTAAAATACAGCTGAGGGCAACAGGCTAAAGCATGACTGTGAGAGTAGCAGAGCTGAATGCTGACGGAAACAGGGATGGAGTGTTGGAATTCAAAGCAACTCCTGTAACTAATAAACGCAGTCAAAGGCATATTCCCTTTGGAGCAGTTCATTAAGTTCAGCCAGTTATTGCTATCTGTCTTCTTATGCCGAAGTCAGAAATTCCTTCTTTGTTTATGGGCTGTTTTTATGTTAAAGAATTTAACAATACCTGATAGAGAACATTCCCTCCCAGAAAGGTCAGTTTGTAAACAGCCTACATTAAATACAGTATAGGCACATATCCAATACAAATATGCTCCAGAGACACCTTAGGCAGTAACTTGGACTTCTAACTCAGAAGCTTTTTCAATTAAAGACTTTTTAGCTCTGTTGCAAGCTATTACATGACCTTCACCTAGTCAACCGTGTTGTCTTCCCCTATTTTACACAGCCATAAAAAGGAGTTCGGTTCTGACCTGTTTCAAAACTGATGCATTTCTGTGTTCTTTAGGCTGCGGGCAGTAAGGTTTATGGATCAGAGACCTGCAGAGATGGATTGAAATGTTTTTATAGCCATTACCATTGAGCAATCCTCATGCTTAAGAAAGAAAAAATTATTTTCCATGCACGTTTGCAGAAAAGTCCAGCTAGAGGATATATACACACTGGTGTTTTAAAAGACTGAAATTATTCAGGAAGAAAAAAGAAGGCCTACAACCTCAGAGAAGCCCTACATCGTCCAAAGAATGACACGACTACATCTCATCCTGAATACAAAGCCATCTACACATGTGGTATGCATCTAAATGAAAAGCAACAGAAGTTTGTTCTGTTTCAACTGCACGCTTTTACCTAATGATACACGAAAACATGTTGTCTTTATGTACTGCCATAGATAATTATTATCTTGGCTGTAACCCACTGGGGACGGAACCCATTTCCTACATTCACAGAGGTCATCGTTGTGATTCCAGTCCTTACTTAATGGAAAATATACTACCATGTCAGGATGGGTAAATGGAAGTAAAGCACTGATCTACAGAGGCAACTTTGAAAAAGTTGAAATCCCTCTGCTGAGTCCTAGCCCTAGTTCTAACTACAAGATCATTCTTCCTTGTAATCATGTACTGTATCATTACTATCATGTTCTTTTTTTTTTTTTTCTTGATTTCTGTTATAAGTCTCATGTCAATATTTTTCCCCGTGGAAGACAAACACATAGTGGGCAAGAAGCATTCTGTCCATAAAAACACCCTTTGTGGCAAGCTGCACCTTGCTCCATAACATACATGTCACTGTTTTCAGTGGGAAGCATTCAGTGAGGAAAAGGGCAAATATGAACATTGGACTATTTTTGGTCAGAGCAAAAAATTTCTTGAAAAATCAGAAAAATGCGTTTGGCAAGAAAGCAGGCAAGAGAAATACAGTCACAATAAACAATCATGACTATTGTAACTACATTACTCTGAAGGAAAAAGAAAGGAGGGTAAAACACTTCATTGTTTAAGTGACTTATTTCCAAAGTTCTAAAGATTATTCTTCCCCTCTTTTTAACAAGGGAGGGACAGGAAGAAGGCACAGCAGCTTATCTTACGCAGCCCTGCTCTGACCACCAGACTACTCAAGATTTGGAGTCCTCAACCAGCAGTGGCAAAGTCCGTGTATCTCCCCAGTTCATAGTCATTATTTTTAAAAATAAAGTATAATGACTTTAAAAGGGTAGAAAAGCCATTCCAAAACATCCTATTGCCCATCAAATCATGTACTCTCCTGGCTAAGAGAAAAGTGCAGTACCAGGTCCGTATCCTATGATGACGCAGGTAGAGTTAGTAATTATAACCAGACCTTCCCTCACAGCTGCTCCTTACACAAATACATCCCCCGCCTTTGTGTACTGGACTATAGGATTAGAGGATGCATCATCTTGTCAGACTGTGGATAACAACAAATCCCTTTGCCTGCAAAGATGGAAGATCAGTATACCCCAAGCCTTTTTTAAAGAGGTCTCAACTGCCT
>VYXH01001521.1:3230-14668 GCA_013397275.1 Burhinus bistriatus | reverse complement strand
CCTTTCAGGTAGTTGTAGAGATGTTACCCCATCATAGGTTAGCTAGGTTTCGCTCTTCTTTATTTGAGAAAGTTACATTTTACTTCAGCTTATTGCATGCCTTTTATTTTGAAAGAACAGCATTCCCTACCTTAGCAACATTAGAATGGCGTGGTCATATGCCTGCTAAGATCACTGATCTCCATCTGGAGTTTACCTCCAAACAGTAGAAAGCATTGGAAGTGGGAATTTGGATGTCAGAGCTACCAGAACATGATGAAGAGAATATGACCAGAAAATAAGCCTCCACTCCTGGCTAGGGAGGCAGTGGTATCAGGGGAGACATGAAGGATACAAGAGGTATCTTGTGTCATCCCAAAGTCCCTTGGACTTCGAGGAAAAATAACCAAAAGCTACTTGAGCATGTGATTGCCAGTGCTAGAGCTCACATGGAGGTGTATGGTGTGTTCTTACATCATAAAGAAATCAAAAAATGTAAGTGTGCAGGGAAGGCAGAGTTGACTTGTGGTAATTGCCTGGCATCTATTTAAGGAATTGCCCTGCAGTCCTTTGAGAGCTGGTACTCTTCTTGACATTCAGCAGAGATTTCTTGGGCTTCCTTGTAAAACCCTTCGTTTCTGAAAGACCGTGGCTTCTTTTTATTCCAGATTTTGAAACAAGACACAGCTCAGAAGTCCTCATCAGAGAAGTAGACACATCTTCGATAAAACCAGAAGTAGTTGAGCTCCTGAGGAATCTTTCTTGCTTCTCTCCTTCCCTCCTTCTCAATGCACATTTCACATCTGAACTCCTGGTTCAGCTGATAGGAGAAAACACCACCAGGCAATCAGGAAGTTCTATGTTCAAGAATAAAAGCAAAGATGTTTGGTGATAATTGAAAGTATTTCTGGTTCGTTCTTGCTGACTAGATAAGACTGATACCAGAAACAGAGTGCAGAAAACAACCTAATGTCATGGAGTCCATCCTCCTTGCATTTGAGTGCAAACCTGAACAGCAGGTTTCCTTTTCCTGTTTTCCCTCATCATTTACAGGGCTACTGTGCAGGTTACATCCTGCCTAGGATGCTGGCCAGCTGCCCGACAGGGGTAGGAGAGTGTCTGCTAGTGGCTGCCTTGCACAAATGTTCTTCTTTGGTTCATTGGGAGCTATTGAATGTTACCTTCTGGCAGCAATGTCTTGTGATCGGTATCTGGCAATAGGTAAGCCATTATGTTGTACAGACCAGGTGAATCGCAAGTCTTGCCTCTGGCTTGAATCTGTTTCCTGGATAAATGTTTTATGACTATTGCTATAACAACATCATTGGTGTCTGCACTAAGTCTTCTCTCGTGAAATGCCACCTGGAATACTGCATCCGGCTTTGAGGATCCCTGTTAGAGTGGGTCCGGAACTGGGCCACAAAAATGATCTGAGGGGTGGAACACCTCTCCTACGAAGAAAGGCTGAGGCAGTTGGGGTTGTTCAGCCTGGAGAAAAGAATGATCTGGGGAGACCTTATTGCAGCCATTCAATATATAGAGGGGGCTTACAAAATAGATGGAGAGTGACTTTTTACTACGGCCTGTAGTGACAGGACAAGGGGAAACAGTTTTAAAGTGAAAGAGGGTAGATTTAGATTGGATATAAGGAAGACATTCTTTACAATGAGGGTGGTGAGACACTGGAACAGGTTGCCCAGAGAAGTTGTGGATGCCCCAGCCTTGGAATTGTTCAAAGTCAGGTTGGACAGGGCTTTCAGCAACCTAATCGCATGAGAGATGTCCTTGCCCGTGGCAGGGGGGCTGGACCAGGTGATCTTTCAATGTCCCTTCCAACCCAAACCATTCTCTCATTCCATGATTATATGAACCTTCTGTGTCCCCAGTAAAGAGGGGACTTCTCGCATTTCAGCCCTGTGTCACATTAAAAGGAATGCAGTTTTGATATTTGTCTGTCAGAGTCCCAGGACTTTCAGAGTCCCAGCAAAGGACTTTCACTGAGTCAGATTCACAGAAATCGAAATTAGTTTATTGAGAGCAACAGAACAGATTTGAGATTGCTGTTGATAAATTCACTGACTACAACAGTGCTATTAATTAAGGTTAATATTGCTAGCAAAGATAATAAAAATAATACAACAGCCCGGGGGTAGCATTCACCAGAGGGTGAAAGGCGCAGCACTTACCCAGAAGGCGTCCCTGCCTGGGGAGGAGGAAGAGAACGCAGCCCGTCAACTATTGAGATTCTTCTCTCCCAATTTAACAGTCATTTTCTCTGTCTTTTTATCCCCAAAATTACAAGGTTTCCCTCCCCTAGGTGACGTATAGTATGATTTGGGTGGATAGATGAGTGCTATAGTCATGTATGTTTAGCATGATCTCTAGAATCTTCATTAGCATATGCAGGGGTGTCAACTTTAATATGAATTTCACAGGTAATGAGGCAGAGGTCAGTCATCGGGCATGATAGTTTTTCGAAGAAACCAAGGACTACACAAGTTCCTGTTATCTTGTCTTCACTGACGAAAAGCAAGGCTGTCCTGCCTCCACAGGGCTCCCTCCTTATCTGCATCCTGTGCTGGCCAGGCAAGTCTCCGCTCCCCTGGCCTGCACAAGAGATAGCAAGGCCACTCTTAATTGCTTTTTGAGCATAGAGACTTTACCTCATTATCCAAATTTCACAGAACCCTGTGGCAAAATTTCCCTGCAGTGACCCCTAATCACTGGCTAGTCCAACTTTTTCTTCACTAGTGATCACAGTCACTCATACACCCCCACTTCTTCCTGTTGCTGGCACCACTGACTGCCGTACACACATATTCACACAGAACAAAGCCCTTTGCCGTAAAATAGTTGAAGATGTATTTTATGAAGGAAACAAGACAGACTGCAGGGATCAGGGGCAGGGCATGACCAGACAGGTGTACCAAGCCAACAGCCCCTTCTTACCTGTGAATGGACCCTTTTATTCCCTTACACACCTATTTTCCACGCTTGTTGCTCCCATGTCACTAAATCCCTCCTTTTTCTCAGCTTTGGTTCCTCCCCTAAACATCCCATGATAAGTCCTGTCTAATTCCCAAATGCTCTTCCCTTGGAGGGGTGGGGGGTATGGCGTAGGTGTCCTTCCCCCATAATGTGTCCCACACCCCTATGCACCAACTTCCCCTTTGTTGCAAAGGTGATCTGGAGGGCTCCTCCTGGTGAGTCATCCTGATGGGTTTCATGCCTGGACAATGGAGCTCATGACTCTTCAGGGACAGACCTGGGAGGAGCCTGGACAAGGTGTTCATTCCTCAGGAGTCAGTTTCAGTTCCCCTGCCTGCCACTGAACCTCTGTGCTCTTCTGGGTTTGTGGAGGTGGGGCCTTGATGGGCTGGTGGCTGTCCTGTGCCTTCTTTGTGTGTGCAGATGAGCTTCTTATCACTTAACCTAACAGACATCAGCTTCTGAGACAGAATCCTGAAATGACTTTCTTTGTTAAAGGCAAGCAGTAGGCATTTGAGAGGGAAACACATCTCACTCAGCTTTCATATCTGAACTGGAATGAAATGCACCACACTCCGGAAATTCGTGTTTCTTTCTGTCGACCGTAAAGTAGACCTAGGGAACTGTCTTTTGAAATGCATATCTAAGTACAGTTCATTTCAGCTAACTTCAGCCTTCTGCAAGGTAGATATTTGCACCTGAGCTAGTCATAGAATCACAGAATTACGGAAAACCCTGAGTTGGAAGGGACCTATGAGGATCACGGAGTCCAACTCCTGACTCCATGCAGAGTAAAATAAAAGTTAAACCATATATCCAAGAATGTTGTCCAGGTGTTTCTTGAACACCGACAGTTTTGGGGCCATGACCACTTCCCTGGGGAGCCTGTCTCAGTGCTTGGACACCCTCTCAGAGAAGAACTTTTTCCTAATATCCAGTCTGAACTTCCCCCCATGCAGCTTTAAGCCATTCCCTCACGTCCTATCACCAGACACCAGAGAAAAGAGATCAGCACCACCCTCTCTGCTTCCCCTCATGAGGACGTAGACAGCAATGAGGTCACCCCTCAGTCACCTCTTCTCTAAGCTGAACAAATCTCAGCCACTCCTTGTAAGTCCTGTTTTTTCACCATCTTTGTTGCCCTCCTTTGGACATATTCAAATGTTTTTATATCCTTCTTTTATTGTGAAGCCCAAAACTGTACACAGTACTTGAGGTGAGGCTGCCCCAAGGCTGAGCAGAGTCAAGTCATTCCTGTACCTGCGTGGAAGCAGAACATAACAGAAAGCCAACGTGAGAGCCAAGCTCTTCAGAAACAGCAACTGCAAGGCTAACACAGCATCCTGCAGAGTTTAAAACGTAGCTGTTTGGTCAGTTGAATGACTCCTCCTCACTCCCTGTAGAGTCAAAGATGATATATAGGTATTTCTTCTCATGGGGTTATCTGATCCGAAAGCAAAAGTAGGATTCAGTGTCTAAAATCACACACAAAACTTCGGGGATTTTCAACAAATTAAAATGATTCAGCTGCTCAAAATTAGGCCACAGTGATTCCATCCTGTGAGGGTTTGGGCATGAGGGTGGGAGGAGGTGGAAGGGAGTGATAATTTACTTTGAGAAAGGAAGATGTGCAATTATACAGGTAGTTTAGATGAGTTACAGAGCAGATCTCGTGAGCAGTCATTTATTTAGATGTAAAGTGATGATAAAACAGATGCCCATCTTGCACTGTAGTCACAATAGTCCTTGATGTACTTGACGAAATAAAGAAACAAATATTCCAGTGGTGACATTACCAAATGGGCACCACCAAAACACCTCTCTGAGTTTCCTGTCATGTTTGCAAATAAACGTCCCAACCTCTTGGGCAGTCTCTCACACACACACACACAGATGCGTCCCTTTTCCATAACAACCTGCTTCATAAACATATCTAAAGCAGAGGGAAGGTGAGATAGAGACATAGGCAGGCAGGCATGCGGAAAGTATCTGCGAGCATTATCCTGTGTTTGTTCCATTACTGATACGTCATTCTGCAAAAGCTGCTGCCATCAGCAAGTCAAAATTACATGTATAGTGAAATCTTTAAACAATCTTCCTCAAAAAAAGGTCAATATTTTCCTCTGATCCAAATGATATAAATTGTCTGTTACTGGAAAATGAAGTGCTCGTTACCAAGAACACAGAGGTGAATGAATGGAATGAAGGAATGTTTATTTCTGTATAATACTTTGTGGTCTGCTAATTTTTGCATGGCAGCTTTGATGTCATTGTTCCTCATGGTGTAGATGACTGGATTTATCACTGGGGGCAACACAGAATAGAGAAGAGAAGCTGTGAGATCCAGAGCTGATGGGGAGTTAGAGATAGGCTTAAGATAGGCAAAAGAACCAGTGCTAACAAACAAGCAGACCACAATGTGATGAGGGATGCAGGCTGAAAAAGCTTTATGCTGTTTTTCCTTGACAGAAGTTCTCAAGACCACAGTGAAAATCTGAATACGGGACATACTTATAAAAGCAAAGCAGATGACAACTCAAAAGAAACTAAATGCAAGAACCCCAACTTCACTAAAGTATGAATCAGAGCAGGAAAGCTTGAGAAGCTGTGGAACTTCACAAAAGAACTGGTCAGTGGTGTTGGACTTGCAGAAAGATAAACTAAAAATGTTCCCAGTGTGGAGAGCAGAATATGGGACGCAAGTAGTCCCCGTCATGATTGTCTTGTAGTAAAGAGGTTTGCATATGGCAATGTCATGGTCACGTGCCATGACAGTGAGTAAAGCAAGATCAGCAGCACCAAAAATGTGTAAGAAAAAGACTTGGGCAGCGCAGACAGAACAGGAGACGGCTGTGATATTCAACAGAAAATTGGCCACGGACTTAGGGAGGGTGACAGAAAAGGTTGAAAGGTCTAAGAAGTACATGGGGGTGTGAAGGTGATTACTGACAGCTATGACCACAATGATGAGAAAGTTTCCCCACCATGGCAGCCAGGTAAACCCCCAGAAATACCATAAAGTAGAATATCTGCAGTTCTCGAGTATCAGAGAATCCCAGAAGAAACTCTGTCACAGTGCTTTGGTTGGACATTTTCTTTCCAGCATGTTGGTGAAAGCTGTGAAGAGAAAGTCAAGGATTTTGGTTGAGACGTGATGGTCTGCTCCACAGTCTCTCCACCATCTGAATTTCCCAGTTGCCCTAAACACATTTTGCTCACTGAAGACAAAATGCATGAATCCCACATGATGGACCAAACTATAACTCAGAAACAAATCCCCCAGTAATCACAGTTCCATATATAAAATACGTGTGTATGCACATATATGTACACAATACATATATGATACACATGCCTGTAGTCTGCATGCGTTTTATATACGGATATCATGTATACTATAAATACTATACGCAGCTATACCTGTATACGTCTTTATATAGACACTGCCTATGTTTCTTATCATTATTTAGAGAGATATATATATACACCTATTTATATATATACATGATATCCCATAATCTCCGTTATGAAAACCCAGCACAACGTTTTCTTCCCCAGGAGTATGTCCAGGTAGGAACGAGTCCCAACATGTCTGCAGTCATTCAACATGGAGCTTTCAGAGTATTTCTCCTAATCCCAGCTAGAGCTGCTGCTATTATCTTTTATGATGTGTGACCCATCGACCTTCGGTAGTGAGATCCTGGTGCCTAAAGGCAGTCAGAAAGTGGCAATTGGGACGTCGTGGTATCTCTCCTCCTGGACTCCACCTTTCAGAAAGTCGGGGGTAACCTACAACCTCATGCAAACATATCAGCAACCTTCAGGTATCTCAAAACACACTAAACACACACATTTGAGCATCTGACTCCCACTGTAGGATGTTTTTAGCAAGAGGCAATCTCCTTTGATTCGTGGAAAGAAAAAAACAGAATGGATTCCTGTGATCTCTTGTAAATGTCCTGCCTTAGGATGGACTGCAAAACTCTCTCTCATTGCCCAGCCTCTCCTCTGCTAATAAAAGGAGGGCAACATGGTTAGTCTGGATTTAAATGGGCGATTTTAGATGTCAAAGTTAGCTAGGTCCATACTTAGACCTTCTAGGTCCCCACTTTTCATCTCAGTCAGTGATTCACCCATCTCCAGAAAACAATTCATCCTGTTGCTGTGACGCACATCCAGTCTCAGAGAGAGAAACAATTTACGGTCTCTCACTTTTTCCAAAATGTTGAAAAAGCCTGCAAAATTAACCTTTTTAATGAACTTTTTGCAGTAGGAGTAAATACAGAGCAAAATGTTCAAACTTTACTGAATTCATATGATATTTCTTCTATTTTACATTAACAGCATTATTGTTATTACCTTGAATTGCAATAGCAAACCTAACACGTTGTTCCTTTTGGATGTGTTTCTAAGATGTGAAACCTCTGTTCCTCTCAGAAGAGAGTCGCCTACAACTATCACCCACTGCTTTTTCTTAGTTGCACTGGTTGTTACACGTGGAGCAGATCGAGTAGTCTTACTCAGCTCCAGCACCTCTCCCGATACAGCAGGTTTTACCTCTTCACTCCGCAGAGCGGTGAAGCAGTTCTGCAAGGGCACCTCAGTTTTTGGGGGAAGACTCTTCCTCCTGATGGTCTTTGCAGTCACAAGCTTCCGCTTCGTATTACTGGCCTCCCTTCCTCTGCATGTGCCAGCATGGAAGTTCTTGACTGTTTGGCTGTGGGTGGTGGGTCCACTGCAGGCTGCGCTTGTAGCCAGCTGTCTACCTCCTTCTCAGCCTCCCTGATGCTTCGCAGCCTCCTCGCTGCCTCCTGCAGCTCAGTCACCTGCCACAGGAGTTCCTCCACCTGGGCACACCTTTTGCAGGCAGTTGTGCTGCCTATCCCTGCCCTGGGAGAAAGGTCCAGGCACTTCCTGCAGTCTGAAGTCTGCACTGCAGCCTCTCCCTTCCGTAGTTCTGTCTGGGTGGAGGCATCGACCACCGCTGGGGTGGATGGTGGATGGCGCAGAGCCCTGAGCCCGAGCTGCAGCCTTTGCACTCAGACGAGTGCCCACCATTCTGCCTTGAGTCTTTGACCCGTGCAGACGGGCTCAGAATGCAGCTCAACCAGCGAAATGCTCCTCCTTCGAAGAGGTGCCCTTCCCGTGTGAACTGCCATGGCACACCCTGGTCACCGTGCTCCCTTATGGGCGGGGGGCTGGTCTCGGTTGCTCTGGCAAGGTCCACGCCTCATCAGCGCCTCCCGCGAGCGCTGCCAGCTCCTGGAGGGTCTCCCTGCTGCCCTGGCGTGTCCTTCCCTCCGGAAAACCGCCTGTGCGCACAGCAATGCCGCTCTGGAGCAGCTGCCCTCAGCGACCAACAGTTTCCGTTACCTCACGTTTAAATCTCCCGCTTCTTTGTGAACGACTCAGTAATGAATCATTTGAAGCACTAGGAGTGCTGCTGTGCTGTCTAGGTACGAAAGATGCAGTCACCGCAGTCTCCTTATACCTTAATGTCAGCATTAACTTGAAGAAGCACATACAAACCAATTTACCTTAGAAAGAGCTGTGTAGGCCTGGCTCACAGCTCCACTGTAGGGATATGATCAACGCTGTGAAAAAACAGCCTATTAATGTCTGTCTCCAGACTTGCGGGAGTGGCACTCTGGAGGCCTGCCTAGAAGCTCAGAAGCAGAGATGCAAAGCTAATCCGTGGTGTATTTTTCAACTACAAAGTCAAAATGGACAACTTGCTAATGGAATGCTTTTCATATGATGGAAATCCAGCTACGGTCTCAGGTAGAAATCTAGATGTACCTGCACACACAGTGGGATGTGGATTCAAAGTACACTGGGTGGCAACCAGAGTTGACTGTCTTGTCATTGCAAGACAGGGAAGAATTGCTTCTTGACATGTTAATACTGTCAGCTCATGGCTGAAGTGTAAATAAATTCTTGGGGAGGTTGGTTTGTGTTTGGTTTGGGTCTTTTGGGGTTGGGGTTGTTGTTTTGTTTTTTTTTTTTTGTCTTAGATCACTGAATTTCATTTTTATTCTCTGTTTTCAAAATTCTGTCTGCTGCTGGAACGTAAAGAAATGCCTGGCATGTTCTGCACTTGTTCTGCACTGCCCTAGTGTAACTTAGACAGAAAACCAGAATTGATAGACTTAGCAAAGAATGCCTGGGATCCTGTCCCTTCCTGGGGAATGCATTTGGATGTGCAAGCTCTCTGACACGTCTTGATATGCTAGACACGTTTGTTAAGCAACGGAATATCATGTTTAATTCAAGTCAGCTCTATACCTTTCAACAATCCCTTTGCTGGCAAACATGGGAGCTCAGTTATCTAGGTTGTTTTTAACTGCATATGCTGTAGGCAGTTCAGTGGAGGTATCCAAATCTTTGTTCTCTTTCCTTTCCCCTCATCCCCAACAGTTGTCTACTCCCTCCCTTTGACTCAATGGACTTACCACACTTGCGTTTGCAGATTTTGCTCTTTAGTTTATGCAGCACTTTTGATTCTGTAGTTGTAGCTCTTGGTCCCATTGACCCTGTTCTTTTCCTCTTTGTTCACCAAAGTCGCAGATCTCTGTAATCCGTTGCTCTCCTGAGCTTCTTAGCATTAAGTTAAACCAACAGCTGATGATTATATCAACTGGTTCCTGCCTGCCCTGTGTTTAGCTGGCTTGGAAATTCTGAGGCATGACAAGGCCAAAGCATTGAGGTGTGGATTTATTGCAGACTCCTCTTAAGAAGGATCCCTCAAGCATCTGGTGGGATCCTGTCCCTGGAGCCCTGCACAACTCAGAAGCAGAGACATCAAGAGTTTCACGCTGCTTTGGTGGCAAAGCTAAACGGGCCGTTGAGACCCCTCGGTGTGCCTCCCCAAAGCAAAGGCATTGCAGGTTTTTTTCCTGGGGGGGGTTAGGTTTCTACCACACAGTCTGAGTTGTGCGTAGTCCAAAGAGACAGAGGTATTTAGTAACCTGAGGATGAGGTCAGGCATCTGAGAGAGAGTCAGCCCCAGATTCAGAACACCGCAGCACAGTTCAGCTCAAGATTAAGACACGTAAACTGATGCATCTTAGTGGGGGGAATAATCCAGTAGCTGTAACAAGCAGATCTCGTGCCTCTGGAGTTGCACTAGGGCCATTCAGAAACGTACAAATGCGTGAGAAAAAGGACACAGACCATATGGGAGACTCATACCGTTTTCAGAGTAGTCTCTGAAAGGCATATCCACAGGCACTAGATCCCTTTCTTTAGGTAATAGCATTGCATGATAGTGCCCTCCTGAATTCAAAGGCAGGTTACTTTGCACCCCAAGTTCCCACTTAGGTCAAATTCAAGCAATTTATTCTAGAAATGAGACCCAGGCCTAAATACAGGAAACGTCTCTTTCTTTGGCCCTTCCTTGGGCAGAGGGGACGACTGCTTTCCTTGGTTAGAATCATTGCTCCCACACAGTCAATCTAATCCCAGTTTTGTTTGAAAGGAACTTCTGGAGAGCAGCTGGTCCTGTATTTCACCTAACAAACACAGGGTCAAGTCCAAAGTTACACTAGGTTTCTCAAAGCCCACTAGTCCCTTTCAGCTGCATTATTTTTTTCTCTCAAGCTGAGCTTCCTGACTTTTGAACCTGCTGTCCTGGTATAAGCCAGTTATTTCAGGTACCAGGATCACACAACCAACTTCACCTGAACCAGCTCAGCTCCATCTTGGCCTGTCCTGTCTCTTCTACTCTCTACACGCATCTTTCATGACACACTTCTCAAGTTTCCAGTACTGTCTCTCATGACCAGTGCTAGCCCTTCCTTATAACATTACTTCTTCTATCCTTTTGTCGTGGGATGGAAGTATCAGATCGCCCTGGTTCCGGCAGGGATAGGGTTAATTTTCTGGCCCGGGACACGGGTATTCTCTACTGTGTGAGGAGGAGTCAGTCGCAGCTGGGGAGCGGGCTGGGGGCTGCCCAAGGGTCCGGTCAGTGCATGCCGGTACAGTAACCGTGTGTGTACATTCCTCCATCAGTGTTATTGTTCTTGTTGTTCTCCTTTTCCCGTTGCTGTTGTGTTAAACTGCCTTTATCTCAACCCATGAGTTTTGCCTTTTTCCTTTGATTTTCCCCCACTGCCGTGGGGGTTCAGCGAGCAACCGCGTGGTTCTTTGTTGCCGGCTGAGGCCAAACCACGACACAGACACAGTTATGATTTAGCAGCACTTCAGTTTTATTTGTGATCTGAGGCAGATAAAGAGATTGAGTTTTAGCAGCACTTAATCATTAACTGATTTAAACATTTACTAAGTGATTTAACTAAATAAATGAACAGCGACTTGATTACAGATTTGAAGATGACAAGATTCACACTAACTGTCCTGGTTTGAGGTAAAACAGGACCAATTTTGTTCAGTAACTTTACCTTTTAGCTAGGCCTCTTCTAACTGCTGAAATTAACAGCATGTTGTGCAGAAAACTGTTCACTCTCAGG
>VYXH01001519.1:218351-232226 GCA_013397275.1 Burhinus bistriatus | reverse complement strand
GACTCCAGGCAGCAATGCCCACCACAAGAACAGTCAGAAATGTAATCTGTTTTTATGAAACTACTCAAATATCTGACAGAACGGGAAAAAAGTTTAAGGACAGAGAATCTGATATGTGACCTCATTCAAAAAAAAGTCTGTAACTAACTGTCACGTTGAAATAGTAAACAGACACGACAGCCTTCCTGCACCTTATGTTCCTATTAAGCATTGTAGGCTTATTGCTTTGTCATGAGGGGACCTGTCAGTGTGGTTTGGGAAAAAATAATGATGTGGCAGGTGTCACATAAATTGGTTGTGGGTTGATCAGCACTAGTGAAGATATGTGTTTCCTGCAGTAAACAGTTTATTCCATGCTTGGTTGGGTGCCAAATGACTGTAGAATTTGTGCCTATGGAATTTTTTAAACCAGCATTGCTGAATAAAACTGTTCCCTTTTTACAGTCACCAAAAGCTGGAGTATGTTACCTGACACATATGGGATACATCATGATGATAGTGTTCTTTTGCAAACTAGGTAATAACATTAGCAGATCTCTCTCTTACATATTGTATTCCAATTAATTCGAAAGATTCTATCTATCCATTACATTGAAAATTTCCTTCAGAAGAATGCAAAGTCAATCAATCCCTCCTCTAAACACATGCATTTTCACTACTTTGAAAAAAACTATTTGATAACAGTATTCAGTTTGGTAGAATAAGGTGGCACTTGAAGTGGAACAAATTAGCCAGTGCATTGCAATGGGCTCTGTGCAGAGTCTGAAGAAAAAGTTATGCAGTAATTTTTGTTCACATTGTAAGTTCTGTTCAATCTATATTTGGTCTTGTACATGCTTTTGCATAACTACAGTGACTGTATGGGCCAAGATGGGTCATTGTACTCCACTGTTATGATTAGCAGCTTCAGAATGAGAAGGCCTGGGCTTATCCTTTTGATGCTGCTGTGCAGTAAGTCTTCAGCTATGAAGGAAATGGGGACACGGTGCAGAGTTGGTTATAAACTATTTTCAATTTCCATTATATACAGATTCTACCACTGGGCAAAGCAGGACACCATGGCTGGGGTGTCTTGAACTTAGTGTGTCTTATTCAGGTCATACTAAGGAAACAGGAATTTCACAAAGTGAATTTAATGCGCTTAGTTTAGCCCAGAAAGATTTTTTATATTTTCCTTCTGTCCTGTGAATATAACATACTAACAATGCAACTTTATTGGAGTACCTGACCGTTGAAGTACCAGATAGGTGGATTACCTTAAGGGTTCACAGCTTTACAAGTTGCTCACAAAGGCACCAAACCACTTTGGCCACTTCTGGAGAAATTTCCTGAGGCTGTCAGAGCTTTGTGCCAAAAATGATTGCCCATAAAGGGCACAAAGGACATGAGTTATTTAATGGAGAGGAGTTACATGAAGGACTAGAATGGATTCTTCATGTTCGTACCAAAATAATGATAAATTCATTCCTATATTAGAAAAGATAACATGAAATGGAATAGTTTACTCCTTGAAATTAGTCTTGCTGATTTTACCACAAGCTTATACTTGTATTTTTCATTACAACCTTGAAAACTAAAATAACCATTACCCATCCATCACTGAAAAGCAATAGGAGCACAACTGATATTTATGAATAGGATATTTATCAATGATTAGAAGCAACATGCAGCATTTTAGGGTTCATTGTAAACTCTTTTCAAAGTCAGACTAGAGACTAGTTCAGCTCAATGGAAGTATAATTAATTTAGTAGTAGTTTAATGAGAACATGGGCATAAGTATTTGCTTTTGGGAAAGCTGCTTTGGGTATTTAATTCCTCTGTGAGAGACCTCATGTTGTAATTTCCTTTTCAAAAGACAACAAGCAGAATGGAAACTCAGTGGGATTAGGTTCTTTTTGGTCAGAAACATCAACTGGCTCTGGGATTTGAACTTTTGTTTCCATGGCACCTAGATTTCAGTTATGATGATTGTTAATTTAACTAATAATAATTATAATCTGCATCACTGGGTAGACCTAACAATTTTTGTCTAACTGCTTTGGAAATTAAATGATGTTGCTGATAGCTGTAGCATTTGCCAAAACAAATACAGTTATGACACTGAGCTTACCACATGCAGGGGTTCTCCATGGCTTCATGTTTCTTTACAGTTTAGCCTTTGCTTTCTCTCTTCAGCTCTACACTGTGGCTGAGCACCTTCATATGACATGTACGGTGGCACCTCTGTGGCAGGTTCTGCTTTATACTAGGTCCATCTTGCTGGTTTGGTCTATAACTTTCTGAAGTAGCTTGTAGGGTCACAAAGACTAAGAAAGAGCACGATGTCGCTTTTTTCACAAAGAAGGTGTCAGTCAGTGCCTGTACACAAAAAACCCTCCTCGAAGGCAGTGCCTCAGCTTCGGACTCCCCATATATGCCAGGTCACATAACGGTTGAAGGGCCACAGTGCGTGTTTTTTCTCACATATTCTGCATGCCACTGACAGTGAACAGGAGACATCTTCATGTCATCAGTGCCTGAGATCCCCGCAAAGGAAAATGAGGTAGGTGCAGGTGATACCATGAGACTCACCATCCTCCCAGTTGCGAAGGAAGGGAGACACATCCGCACTTCTTGTAACACGGGAAACATTCCCCTTTGACCCCAAAGCTGACTCTGTGGTACAAGCAGCACTGATATTCAAGTATCTCTGAAAAGGATCTTTTTAACATCTCACAGATGCTACATGCTCCATTTGCCATAACATCTCCTACAAATGCAGGGTTACATGACTGAGGAAAATGAAGAGAAAAAAACCCCAACCCAGAATATTGTAAGCCTGTGGTGCTACAGGTGACCACTGGAAGTTTAATAATAATGATTGTTTAGTATTGATATGTGAGTGTTGTGGCAGCGGCTTTCATTGTAGGTTATTTCTAAAGACTCTGAATGGGGTGAGGAAATTGTTTCTAGGTCACATATGATACAGTTTGCTCTTTCACTGGGAAACTATTAGAGATCCAGGACTTAAAATAATTGAAAATGATGATAATATGATGAGAAAAATTTAAGAAAAACTTTCACAAGAATGTGAAGGATTTACTCTTTAACTCACTGGTTCCTGGGTTAGGAAAGCAGTTGGACACCCATAAAATCCAACAGTTATATGTCATCTCATTTACACTTTCTAAACATAAAAATTCTTCCAGAGCTAAATTAAGGCATTTTTTTAGAAGCTATTTAATTTTATCTCAAAACATTCCAAGTCATGTTGACTTTTCATAGGTAGACATTTCTCTGTTCAATTCCCCTCACAGTCAGAAAACTATGCATTATTTCAAAATTGGATTTATCTAACTTCACTACCCAGCCGTTGATTCTTACTACACCATAGGCAGCAAGGTTAAAAAGCTTCCCAGCATCAATTATCTTTTCCTGTTGTGAGTTCCTACACACAGTGATCAAGAAACATTTCAGTCCATATTCTGAGAGATTTTCTAAGCCTCACATCATAATACTTGTCTTCCTTTAGTCCTTCTTCAAACTTCCTAATACTTTCCCTATCTTTTTGGCAGTGTGAGTAATAGAACAGGGCAAAGAAATGGACCAGCTTTAGACCTTGGCCCCCAAAATACAATTGCAGTCATATTGTTAGCCTTATGTGTTAACAACAAGTTACTCTTCTGAACAGTGAATATCTGCCAAGGAAAGCTGAAAGAGTAGTACAGCTGAATTTGTTGGTGAACTTGCAGCAGGGTGGTCTCCTGATTTATTCATGATGTGTTGGCAACTTAATTTGTGCACCAAGAGTCAATCATCTGAATTTTGGATCAGGACTCTGCTTCTCTAAAGACTTTTTCTCATTGTTACAGGGTAAATCACTCTTTGGAGAAGCAAGAAAGTTTTTTCCCTTTTGTATATATAGAATCTGTGAAAAAAACCCCTCATGAGTGTTAACTAAGCTGTATCCGATAACACCTACTTTTGTGAATCTGACCTTCCAGAAGTCAGACATTAGAGAAGATAAAACTTTTGAGGGCATGTTGCAGTGGAATGGAGAGGTTCTGTGGTGTGTGATCTAACTTTCTGCCTCCTCCCAGATGTAACAGGGAATGGCTGTTTAGTCAGCGCTGAGAATGACTTGCAGCACCTCCTCTTGTCTTTTCCCAGCAGCGGCTTTAGCCCAGGGCAGAACTGTTGCTGTTAGGAGGAGGGACAAGTAGAGAGTGTCTGCTTAAACTGTAGCATGACCTTTGGTGGCTCATGTAATGGTAGAAACCCATTTGATTGAAGGGAGAACGGCAGCTTTTAGGGTGTATTAGCGATTGTCCATTCAGGGATGCTGGAAATCAGGAGGCTGTTGGTGTTGCAGAGCTGAGTTGCTGCTGTAACGATGGAGAGTGCAAGGGAACCTGTTTACAACTCTTTACACACTGTTAGTGGAACATTTCCAGATGTTTAAAAGTGGTGCTGGTATTTCACATGCCCAAAGTTTTAAAGTCTTCCTTAGCCAGATAGTCCAGACATGCTATTATAAATATGTGAAATGTTGAATGTCGTGGCTATTAAAGGTTAATTAAATTGATATGTAAGTAGTACCTTGGCATATCTCTGTACACTTAACATATTACAAAATATGTTAAGTACACAAAATAGGTAATGTATATGGAAATAACACCTCTTGATGGCTTGACTGGTTACTTAATATTGATAAGTGTGTTGCACCATGGTCACCATTGCATTTTTTCATAATATGTCAATATAACATCACCTAAATTCATGCTTTTATGCTAGGGTAAGGGAACAATAAAGCAGTGATTGCTTACAACCCGAATATTAAGCAAGTTTGAACATATTTTATAGCTGTAAATTCATAAACATTTTAAAATGAGAATTCTAGATGTATATTATTTTTAACCCCATTATTTGTGTGTTGAAAAGATCCACAGTAAAAAAAAAAACAAACAAGCCCCTCAAACTGTCACCAGTGGCTTATTGTATGGCATTTCTTTTTCCCTTTGGCTATTAAAAATTAAGAATACAAATAGACTTACATACAGGCATATTTTATGGTACTTTATATGTAAACTCCTTAATGTGTAGGAGGAAAATCAAAAAGATTAAGGAGTATTAGAGGTCAGTATTATTTAACCCACTTAAAATTAGTTTGATCCTGTGGAGAAATGTTGATGACAAGCATCAAATCAACTTAGGCATTTCTTTTGATGTTGAAGCCTCCTTATGGGGTTTTAGGATAAAGGCAAATTCACTGGCTTCCTACTTTAGTGTAATCCTAAGCCAGCCATACTTGAACTCGTGTGTTACAAGAAAATGTAATAATGAATTTAAAGCAAGAGCCTTACTCTGAAATTAGCGGGTATTGAAGTAAAGTACACTGAATGAATATTTCATTGTCGTCATGCAAGTCACATTCCACTTAGACTAGAAATTTGTTCCTGAGAATTGGGTACATAGGATAAGCCGTAAGAAAATTAGGATTTATTGAAATGCATAGAGCAGTCTGGCTATACAGTCTTTGTATGAAATAAGGTTCAAGATTATTTTAGGCCACAGGAACTGGTTTACCCTTAAGGAACTGTAGCTGATAGAATAGCGAGGATTAAGACTACACAACTGTTGTTTGGTTGGGGTTTTTTTCCTCAATATTTTGCTATCAATAGAAGTTCAGGCACGGAAATATTTGTTAAGGCATGAAAATGCTGTTGTTAGTTTAGTTTTTCCTAATTCCCAAAACTGCCATAGGTTCTGTACTGCTTATTTACGTTATGGTGGGTTTGGTAACAAAGTACACCTAGGCATGTCTCTTGTGTAAAATAAGCCTTAGTAACACTCTCTGTTGTACATTTTGTCTTTAGCACTGCTTCTTGATAGCTTTTTCTTTTTCTTAAATCTGTCTCTTTAAGCGATTTCAATAAGATGATAAAAATGACATGTAGGGAAAGGAAGGACTGATCATAAAAGGTAAAATGTGAACTTATGTTTAGACCCTGCCTGGATATTCTGTTACATACTTGTCTTAGTTTTAAAGTAAAAGACTAATAAGACATATTTTTCAATCACAGCTGTGTCAGCCAGGGCTAGAATAAGAGCTATATGTAGCCACATATAACAGAGTTTTGGAAGAAGGAGCCTAAATATGAAAAGTGGTTGGCTGAAAAAATATCTCTGTAGTGCAGCAGTATTCTCCACTTCCATTCCTGCATGGCTGCCCCTCAGGTACAATGCTTTCCTGTTGCCTCAGTGTCCCATCCTGTCCCTGTCTTTGCACTGCTAAACTTTGGGCATAAACTGGGACAACATGACTGCATTAAGATCGCTTGGTAATACACATGATAGCAAGAGATAATATAAATAAAAGTGTCTTTATCAATATAAGGCCCATTATTTTGGTAAATAGATGTTGTAATAATAATAATTGTATTAAAGTGTGCTGTTTCAAAATTAATGTGACATTCGACCAAGTTCTTAGTCTGTTGAAATGAAACAAATTGCTTGCAATTCTTTTCATATTTTCTTTACTTCGCTACAAGCATGTCTATGAGCCAGGAGTACAGTCTGCCCAGTTTCTTACCCTCCTGACCCCCTACACGTGGATCTGCCAGTAGGTACCTATGTACTCTGTACAATGTTGCATCTTTTAGGGAGAAAGTACATAAACTTGTACTTTTTCAAACTTCAGTCCTTATGGTGCACTGTAAGAATGATGGGGAGAATGTCTTTTTAATATTTAAAAAAAAATCAACATTAACACAAAACATCTTCATTACTTGAACAAAAGTTGGAAAGTCAAGCCAAAGTGTCTTCTTGTATGATGATGTGTCAAAATTAGACTCTGTCTCTCTCTTTCTCACTAAGTAGTCTTTCATGAATTCTCAATTTTGTAATTTACTGTAAGTATGAAGAGAGGAAATGAAAATTAGGAAGTACTGGTAAGGCCAAATGAATAATTCTCCCTTTCTAATTTCCTTCAAATTTAAGGACACCGTAATTTATTCTTACCCAACACTTAGCAAAAAGCAGCTCCTATTTAATCTTTGTAATCCTGGCTTTGAAGCTGCTGCTGCTTTGTAATTTTCTGTACGAGTAGCAATCACAGCAGTGGTTTTGATTAAATGATTACCCATAGGCCTGCTCTTGAATGAAATGACAGATGTAGTCTGCTAAGATACAAGTAAGTGCTGTGAACTTGGTAACTTTCTCCAGAGTGAGAGAGTTCCAAATATTGTTATGTGTTATGACTATGAATTACTTGTGACACAAAACATATTACTTTCTTTGACTAGCTTTCATTGAATGGGGGGAGGGGAAAAAAACCAAGCTTGACAAAGGTCAAACCCTCTATAGTGCTTGTTGTGAGTGTGTATAGATGGAAAATGAGTGCCTGTGTCAGCAAGTGATACCTCAGAAAGAGCTTGAAGAGTCTGAAGATCTTTCTGCCTTTCTCTGTTGTGCTTCAAAGTGTTCATTTCCTCTTTGACAGGTTTTCCAGAACAGTGTGAATCATGTCAAATCTTCTTCTAATAAGAGGCTGACAGCCTGTTGTCTGAAAGGAAATTCTACAAGATATCAGCATGGGGATATTTAACACAATGTTTGCTCTTAGGATTTATCCACTTGTTTGGAAGGACTTTTGTGGGCTGAGATATTATGTTTAGTGGTGCCCATGAAAATAACAACAAAAGGTGAAACTTTTGCAACTCCAGGAAAATTAGTGTGAAAAGTTAAAAGACTCACTGACTATGTCCTATGTAATTTTTTGCAACTTTCTTTGGAATTATTCTCTATTTTTCTTGATCTCCCAAAACACTGGTTTTGGGGGTTTTTTTCACGTTAAAAACAAGCCCATACTTGAATATTATTGTCGTTGTTTAGGGGTTACTCTCTGTGGAAAGGAACAAAGGTAAATGGTTTCCCACAACAGTATCTAATACCCGGTGGTACTGACATAACTTCCTGGTATTGTGTTATATGGGAACTTTTCAGTTTCATTAACATTTGCAATTAACCAGACAACCCTGAGCTTGCATCTGAATTCATGAAAATATTGTTTGTCTAGAGAGAAAAGCAAAACCTAACTCCCCAAAAACTATTTAACAGCCTATCTTCCTTTCTTCAAAAGAAGGAATAGTATCCACTGGCCTTTAGTAAGAGTGTAACTTCTGGAAATGCGAGGAAGCAAAAAAGCAGAGAGAGTCTGAGAGAAAGGAGTTGGTAAACGGACAGGTCAAAGGAGGGAAAAATAACAAGAAGCTGAGAGACAACTNAAAAAAAAAAAACTGAACAAGAAAGGAATATCAATAAAAAGATAAGAGAAGAAAAGAGGATACTAAAAAGGAGCTGATATTTCATCATTGTCAACATTGTTAACAATAGGGTAATGTTTACATTATCGTAACACCCACAGGTCCCAGTTGTGCCATGCACTTTCCATAGACAGGCTACCCCAGTGTTTTGGCAGACTGATCTCCCACTTGCCCTTGTTGCCTCCTTAGACCTCACAGTTGTCCTTTCCTCTTTCCATCCCTTTCTTCTCTCATGAAACAGTCAGAGAGAATTCCTCATTTCACCCATGGCTTACAGCAGCAAAGCTGTATTGTCTTTGAAAGGCTGGCAGGTATGTTTTCTGGGAACAGGAGAACAAGTGATGAAAGAAAGAAAAAAGGGTATGAGACCATGTAACAAAGAAGAAGATGCAGACTGAAAGGTTAATAGGTTACTCCCCATGAACCTCACTACTGGACCTGCTGGCATAACTATCTGTGAAGTCACTCCTTATTGTATCAGTATGGTCTAGGTTAGTTTAAACACTTAAAATAATTGTGTTTTTAAAATCTGGGTCATTTTGACAGAGGCAGTCTAGAGAGAAATTTTTATATGTGGCTATCCAACAGATCTCAGCAAACAGCATCCTTCACATGCAGTTATGGGCAGCGACCTCTAACCAAGCTTAGCTTTAGGTAACTTAGCTTTTAGCATTTTTATTATTTTGCTGGAAAGTTGCAAGCCTAGTAAAGAATAATTGCAAAATGTACTTCTTCATAATTTTGAAAATAGCTGAAAGCTAGTGTTTTGGACCAATGTGGTACATACAGCATTTTGTCATGTTACTTAAAATGTACATATCAATCGTGAGTTAATTGTTGATTTGTCACTTTGGAAAGGGATAGAAAAATGACATTCTTTAGTGGGCATTTCTCAAGGTCACTTGTTCTTTTGGATAGTCTACTAAATGTTAGAAGGTTGGGAGCTCATCTCATACTGTGTATAAACAAAGCTTTCTGATGTTTATGAAGACTCACCTAACCTCAGTGGACTGGGACACTGGGATACCTTTTGTCATGGTTGCTACTTTCTTGACAGTTAAGTCTTTTCACAAAATCTGTGCATCGCTCCTGTCTTCCTATCTACTGAGGAATACTCATCAGTTAAATGGCTCTTCTAGTCTCTCCTTACTACAGAAACATATCATGGGGAGCTGCTCCCCAAGACATTTCTTACTTAGATAGTAACACTCTTAAAAGAACATGGTATTCTTACACGAGAGAGAAAGAACACGAAATACATGAACCTTTCTCAACTTTTTATGCATGTGACACTTGAATCTGTGTGATTCAAACCTCACGTATAGCTTGGCTATAGACATGTATATATTACTTGCAGAATTGCCTGTTTGCCTTGGTAGGTTGGTCCTAGTGTAGGAAAAAAGACGACAAAGTGATAGGGTGTGCAATATGGCTGACTTCATTCAAATATATGCTGTCCAGGGACTGTGTCCATAGTAGAACTTTTTGAGACCTCATTTTAGTTAAGGGAAGTTAGAGATTTTATTTTATTGTTCATCTGCACTTCTGACTGAAGATATTTGCAGCCTATATAATCTGTTTAAAACATTCATATTTTGAATAGACTGACAACTTGACAACACTGAATTGCTTTGCGTTGGGGTGATAGATTCAAATTCACATTATTTAATATGCCGTTGTACTGCAAATATTTGTGCAAAGTATAGATTCCATATTCTTTATTTCTCAGCTTCTTGGAATTGTTTTGCAAAGCTATAAATTTACTCTATAAAAATAAAAGTAAGCATGCTGAGCTGTGGTAAGTCAATGTGGTGAGAGAAGGCAGGCAGCGGGATGAAGTTTGTTTTCCTTTTTAAATATACAAACAGTGATTTAAACCACTAGGAACGTCTCTAGGCAGCTATGTTTTAGGATTGATCTCTCTATCCCACAGTTGCCACTCCTTATCCAATAAGCCAAGTCATAAGACTGGCGAATGCTGTCTCTGATGCATGTATTTAACGGTACACACATAACCGCAGCCTTGTGTAAATCACATCTGACAAACATCACTGCGTGGAAATAGCTTAAATAACTCAAGACCTACGCTGAAATGCCAAAAATACTGAAGCAGATTCTGCTTGGTCATTACCTCCCATGTGGTTTTCAGCATTATTCTCATATTATGTTCAGATTCAGCAGCCACAGCTTTGGCTCCAGCCTGTTTAATGCCGCATTACCTTGGCACCAGTGCTCATCCTAGAGGTTCTTGTGGAAATTAGGGGTGTTGTTCATACTGGGTTTTTGCGGTTGTGATTGAGAATACTCAGGAAAGAAATGGTAAGTTACTGCTTTATCTTTGCTGTTTTCCCAGCAGGTGGTAGATTGAGGACAAGTTAAATACTAAAACAAAAAATTAAACATGGCTTTTCATTATATTCTAGAATAAAATATTCTTGTAGGGATTAAGAAATCTTCTTATTGGCAGATCTCCTTTATGAAAGTAATTAATTTAAATCCATTGTAAAATACAAAACTAAAAGCATTTGAACAAATAGGTCTGTGCTTCTGGAATTGCAGGTTATGCAAACTGCTATTATTCCTTATGGAAACCCTGACATCTGTATTTTTACTTATGTTCCTTGATCAAGACATAGACTTACAGAAAAATCTGTTAAATGGTCTGTTCCTGTTTGAATGACCTCTGTCAATTTGTGATTGCTAGGCACACTAGAAGGAAGAAAGAAACCAGTCCTCACTGACAGCAAGTAGGCAATCTAGGAAGACCTGGTGGGGGAAAAAGCACCTTTGGTTTTTTACATTTGTCTGGAACTGGGGTACTGAGAGATCTACCTGTAGTGAACTTTAATAATAAAACAAAAAATAACTCATGACAGAACTGTCTACACACCACTGCCCAGAGCCTTTGTCTTTCATCTCATTTCAGTGAAAAGATGCTTTGTTATGTATTAGATCAACCTACCCAATATCAAATTGTGATCTGCAAATGAAGGAAATTACCTTGTAAGAACCAGACACACTTTTTGACAAAAAAAGCACCCCTTTATTCATGTTTTTCTTTGGGAGGCTAATTCCAAGCATGAGGCATCAAATAGCCTACCTTTGGGGTGTTTGGTTTTGTCTCACTGATTTAAGGGCAGTTGCAGAATTACATTGTTATAAATTTCCCTGTAGACAAGCAGGTTCTTTATGCCACTGTTTCAGTCCAAGGAGCCAAATAATACCTTTTTTATTGTAGTATTTTTAGACATTGGATACATCTGGAAAAATATTCAAGCAGATAATTAGATTGCATTAGCAATGTGTCTGTTGTGGTTTCCCTGATCCCAAAGAAGGCAGCCCTTTATGAAGCACTTGGCCACAGTCTCCGCAAAATCTGCTGTGTAAATTGGCCCACACTAAAGCATGTGGAAAACATTTTTTGGCTGAAACTTGAAACCATTCATGTGGCTTTGAGACAGGGAAGCTCAGCCTGCCAACATCAATAGAACTTTGTACTACAAACCAAAATGGTCATTTAGACATGTGTACTTTCATGCTCGCAAATGCACTGAGGTCAAATATTTTTTAATCTTGGGAATTTTTCCTCTTTATACAGCCTCGTATTTCACGCAGGAAATGAGGCTGAGTACAACAAACACAAATCATTGAGACTGACAGGGCATATTGGGTTCAAAACCCAAGCTTTGACTCTAATTGCTCTCCAAAGGCCTCTGGCTCAAGGTAACTGTTGATTTAGTTCAGCTGTTTCAAATCAGCACTGTAAGGTCTTGCTAAGACAAACTGGTTAGGCCACATTACATTTGTACCATTGGATCCCTCGGGTACAAGTATAACACAGTTAGCATTTTAAAAGATTGCATTTGTCTGTACACTGCAGGCGGTAATTACGAGCAGGCAAATCTTTTGTGAAAGATGGTGTGACCTTCCTTTTAGTGAAAGAGTGATGATGGCTTCTTGTGGAGGAAAAAATAATGTTTCTGTTCAAGGTTCAGAGAGGGACCTCACCTTGTTTCATACGCAAGCCAGCCTTGTCAGAAAATTGTTGCTATTGTTTTTGGTTTGCTTTGATAATGCTTACTTACCTAGATAAAGTGTATCTCTGAAACGTACAATTTCTGTTACTCCCCTGCTGCAAAAATATTGCACCACCTTCTCAGGGAGGAGGGGTTACTAAAGAAAAGTTACCTTCCCCCTGCATGAATTAAGAAGTTGACACTCAGTCAATTCCATGTATTAGTTTTCTGTATTATTGACTGCTTCTGACATAAACTGAGTCTGAGTTTTCAGCAAGGGCAAGCCTGGAGGATTACCCAACAGAATATAAATCTGCTTGGTGTATTATATTTTCTTACTGTTCTTAGCAATGTAAGTGCTGAAGTGTGATTTATAGCAATATATCCATTTGCCTGTCTACAGTCATAATTTGCATAGTAAAGATCTAATTCCCCAGAAGAAAAGCATGGTGAACTTATGCCAGGTTTAATTCACAAAGTGCTATTTTATGGGTTATCTCTTCCTGGCCCAGAGGTCATTCCAGAGTGTCACACTGGGGCTTAAAAATCACAGCTCGAATCAATTGGCCAGACCACACTGCTTTTAACATGGTAGTGGACTGTAGAAGCAGTAGGGCTTTAAGCCACTTCCCACCCTGCTGAATAGTCAGCCCCCACTACAAATCTCAATGGCGGACCTATTGATCAAGGATTGCAGTTCACAAGACATGGTGAGCCTGTCGCTTGTGCTCTGTCTGCAGCACGTCCTCAGTGCTCGCCAGGTGAGCTGGGAAGGGGTGACATAGGGCTGACTGAACTGGCTTTCTGCCATCTGGGCAACACAGATGGACAGGTGATCCAGGACCAGGTCTGATTAATTCAGATGGTACTAAGTATCATGTGTACATTTGTGCATAGGTGGCGGTGTTCACGTTTACTATTATTAAAACTTATGTTTTATGTTTCATATGATTTTTGTTTCTAACAAAAAAAATTCCTCAGGCTCATTTTGTCCCTTTTTTCAAGCACATCTCATATATATTCCCAAATCTAGTGTTTGCTGGAAAGAACCCTGACTAATACCACCTTTATGGTCTATAGTTTCCCTCCCAAGAGCTACGAGGTTCAGCAAGGCAATGGCAGGGATAGATGATCTCTCTGTGATTAACTGTAATCCCACACTTGGGCATGGTGACCAGGCAGAAGGACATCTGAGGAAACGAGGGTGGTTTAATTTGTTGAAGGATGTGTAGCTCCCTTACTCTAATACAAATAATGTGACAGTCATTGTGATGTAGACAAGATTAGCAAGTTACCAGACTGTTGCTTTCAGCTCCTTTATTGCCTTTTTCAAATAAGACAGTCAGTTCATTGCCAATTCACCATCTTAGTCGAATGTGCCATACCAAAGAGGTATAAGCGGTTCTCCAGCATGAGAGGTACCTTTTCTGAATCTTGGGTTACACTCAGCTGGTCATTCTCAGGCAAACTTGAGCTCATTTTGCCTGTGCTCCAAACCACCTAGAACCCATGTCAGTACAGACCTAGACTGGACCTAGTAAGCATTCTGATGGAG
>VYXH01001519.1:202130-218294 GCA_013397275.1 Burhinus bistriatus | reverse complement strand
AGCATTCTGATGGAGCTGATGTTTTAGGTTGGGTTCTGCAGTAAGGTGTCTTGCAGCTTTGAGCTGACGGGGATACAGGCAGAGCAAGTTCCTGTCCGCCTGTGAATTGCTGCGTAGATGTCTCCCTAATGGAGATGTATAGGCTGGGTGAGAAACTTGTATTGTCAATTGTTTGCTGCCTTGGTCCACTGGATAAGTAGAAAGTTTTCTACCTTTTGCTCCATGAAGCGTGTTTCTTTTCTCTTTTTACGTTAATTCTATAAAATGTTTTTTATACCCACTTGCTATGCTTGCAGGAAGCCTATAATTCCATTTTCCCAAAAAACCAAAGCTTCCGGAATTGGGTTCACCTCTTCCTAGTTCAATCACTTTTTCAATAAGAGGGCTAGAAATGAAATGTAACCAAATACAGATCTATATGACAGAGTAGTTATAACAGATGAAAATCCTTCATAGCTACTCTATGTGTGTATAATGCCCATTATTAAAGCCTTCAAAGCATTCTCCAAAAATTAAAGAAAATTTATCCCTTTCCCCCGTGAGGTATTTGGGAGAGGTTGTTAATATGAACTCATTAGTTTACAGCCAGATAGTAGTTACTTGAAATGTTGTTGTCTTTCTTTTCCTGTTGTTAGAAAGATGGAAGTTGTCATGTCTGCTGGAAAGGGTTGACTTTTAATAGTGGTAACTACAAGTATTTTTAGCACAGTTTAGCAAACAAACCAACCCAAAATCAGCGATCACAGAGTGTCACTGCAGGTCTTTTGAGAGATTAGAGAATGAAGATAACACTAATGACATGTACATTAAGAGGATTATGATAATGAAGACAGATTCTGGACTGACAGAAGACCTTGCAGTAAGTATATGCAGTGTTCTATGCAAAACCATTTGACAACCTGCTAAAAATTCTTTTCATGCCTCTCTCTATATGTGGTCCTCCAGTTTATGAAAGAACAGATTTGCATTCCATTTATGGAATGGAATTACACTGATTCTGATTTGAAAACCAAAATATTTATTAAGTGAATATGTTACAATGCCATTAAATATTGAGCATTTTTCAGTCGCATTGAGGAATAGGTGCCTGGGTAATACTCTGCAAATGTTGACATATCTTCTTTTGCTCAGTGCTTGCCCTTGAAACTAATCTGTTCATCCTTAGTTAAATGTATAAGATTAGCCATATTCCTAGTATGGTCCATAAATCCACTAATTTAAAAATAAAAATAGTGAGTCTGACAAACTCTTAGCCTTTCTATAAGAAAATCAGCACATTTAAGAATACAGCAGTCTAGTACAAACGACCACTTTAATGAGTCAAATTTTATTTTTCCCTAAAAAAATTAAATAGCTGTAATTTGTTTTCAGATATAGGTGCTGAATATTGTGTTGAGTTCAGTGTAGAACAACGGGCAAAATGTCTTTGTCACCAACAAGGTTTTCTGTGTTAACCCAAGTAACATGTTGATCTTGTTTTAAGTGTCTGGACAAGTCTGATGAGCACTGCTCTTGCTATTTTATCCTCTGTCGTAATGGCAGCAAAAGCATAAAGAAATACTTAAAGGAGCAGATCTTCCAAACATAGTCACAGAGCTGGTGCTCAGCCAAAAAGATGTTTCCAAACACCTCAGAAGTGACAGTTCAGGCCTGAGTTGTTCAGCCTAGGCCACTTGGTGGTAAAAGCTGGATTTGCAGTTTGTTTTCTTCAGTGCCTTTGAGAGAGGCTGTGACAGTGCAACTATTGCTAGAAACAAAGTGATTCACCATAATGCCCCTGCAAACAGCAATTTATAAAGCTAGAGAGGTTACTCTTGAACATTACAACTTCTAATGAAAGTTACTTTCTTGTTTTTACCCTTGTTAGATTATTTTTTGCATTTGCCTCTCTGTGTCAGCAGTCTGTCTCTAGCTGCAAAGCATTATAGGTGAAATGATAGAACACGTGCACTGCCCTCTTTTGAAAGGTTATTTATGCTTCCCTTTTAAGATACAGATTTTTGCTAGCTCCCTCTTTGTCTTTCAGCTGTTTCTCCTTCCCGGTATTTGTTAAATTTTGTTTCACAATGCTTATAGGCCTTCCTTGAGTGTCTTTGCATAGAAAGGTTTTGTGTGCAGCACAGGGCTCTGATTTACCTACTGATGGTGAAATGATGAGAGACATCAAAAAGGAGGGGAAAGTCAGGAAGCTGGAGGAGGGGAAGTAAAGGAATATCCCCCCACAGGAAAAAATTAAACAATGTCTCCAGCAAGCCCAGACAGTGCTAGTCTACAAGCCTGGAGAAATCCCGTCTTTTCCATAGTCAAAGCTTTTTTGCATGACAGTGGAGCTGATTGCCACCTTACTACAAGTTTTACTTTTTTGAAAACTGCTTTAATTCTGAGATTCCTGCTCAAACTGGGCCAATCTAATTTTCATACGTTGTCATGGAGAATAATGCTTTTTTTCTTCTCTCAGCGAGAAAATGAATGAATGAAATAATGGAAGAACAACTGAGCTACTGGGCTGCTTTCTAATTATTTAAAGACCTCATACATCCATATCTTGGCCACACTGTGAGCCTCTTCTTTATGAGAAGACACATCTACTGTATTAATAGAAAAGGCTGACCTACACCTAACAATAAATCTCACTAAACTGTACATTTCAAATTGATAACTGTCTGCAGAATGTAACAGTAAAAGCACTGAAGTAAAGGCTTTATGCATTCATACCTGTGCTTGGCTGGGTATATTCTCAGTAACGTGGGTTGTGGTTACTGCTCTTCAGAAGAGGAGTTCTGAATTGTAAAGGCTGCTTTTTTATCACAAGGGAGGTATTTTACTTGAACCTGACTTCCGATGACTGTAAAAATCACATCTCCAAGGGACATCATTGAAAGAGAAAATAATCTCATGCTTAAAAGAGTTTTAATGTCTACTGACGATCAGAGCATTTCTTCTCCCCTCTCCCCTTATTTTTCTGTTGTGTATGTTAGGGTTATCTGAGAACCACAGTTGTGATTGTTATGATCTTTTTAGTCATCGCTTTGGTCTATGTAGGTTTTATGTTACAGTTTATAAGATGCTGAACATTTGCTGAGAGATCAAAGTACTTATCATAATGAGAAAAACGTACGTAACAACAGTTGTATAGCAAGGGTAAGGATTGCCTGAAGCAGAACAAATTTCTACAGATTGCCTGACAATGTAAGAATAATATAGCAATACAATCATGAGAATAATATTACTTAATAAATCACTGCTCTTATATGTCTTACAGTGAAACTTACTATTTTATAAACTACTAAACACATTTTCTGCTTGATTAGCTATTTCCAGGAAACCTACAATAAAATCCTCTTCCTTGGAACTCGTTTGAAAGAAAGATCTTAATTTTATTTTAATACTGAAGATCAGTAGAGGGGCAGTGGCAGACTAATAACACGACTTTTACTTTGTTTAGCGATAATGTGTAGTCTTAAGCTCATACTTCAGCCCAGCAGGCACAGGGAAGCTTGGCTGTGCCTCGGGAAGTGCACAGTGAGGGCTTGTGCCTTACTGTGCTATTGAACAAGGACCTACGCAACTCCAGTTTCAACACTGTAGTGGGTAAGGACTGAATTTCATAAGAAACCTACTGACTCCTTGAGACTCCTAAAGTCTTCCAGGAGCTACACCCACACTCTCACTGCAGAGCCCCTGGCCGTGTGGAATTTATGTGATGGGGGCCTGTGGAGGAAGGATAAGAATAATTCTTCTCTAAAACTCGGGCTCTTCCCTTCCCAGTTCTCTCCTTGTCCCACTCCCTTTTGCGCCAAACCTCCCCATGGCATGCAGAAAATGAAATAAAGCCTGTTTGCCTTGGCGTTTCAAGGGGAAAAGAAAGTAAGCTTAAAATTGCCAAATCCTCTAGGCTTTACTTAGGTGCTGTTCATTGCAGCTTTGATTGTGTTTTGTCTGGGTGAGAACTACAAAATTTGCCCCAGAATTAGTATGGATTGTTGGTATAACATGTGTTAGCAATTCAGAATTCAAAATCCAGGTTTATGCTTCATACACCGTTGCACAATAGATGGCAGGTTAAGCTCATGTCACAATCAGAAATCGTTTCACTTTGAAAGAACTAACACGTGGAAATTTCATAGCCTGGAAAAACAGAACAACCTTCCTTCCCAGCTTTTGACTTCAATGTTTTAACAAGGCTAAGCAGGGAAGTGGGGGATCCTTGTGCCTGAGTTGTGTTTGCTCATTACAGTCTGGCTTGCCTCCTCATTCTAGATTACTTTGAGTGTATTTTCCTATGGCAGACGTTTATTAGACTCTGAATTAGGAGTGTAAAGGTTCTTTCAATTCAGTCATTTAAAAAGAAGCCTTGGATACCTGTCTGCATATCTGTTCCTCATCCTGTGCTAGCAAAATGATCAAGCAGATTAGCTAACAGAGTCCTTAATACCTTTTAGTTTGTTTATACACCATCAGCTTAGAAGTGTACAGTTCCAGGGCCTTATAGTGTTTTAGTATTATCTGGTGCATGATTTTCCTCTTCTCCACACCCCCCTACCCCCAACCCCACACCTTTTTTTTAACTTTGGATATTTGTTTAATTTTTGAAGTGTTTTGTAGAAGGATAACTATAAGGGCTTGCGAGCCATGAACTCTGGGGTGGGATTTTTAAAAACTAGTTTTTCCACTGACTTCAGCAGCAGCCACCGAGTTAAATCCATGCCAAGTGGTTACATTCTTACACTGTAACTCTGGCAGTAAATTTTTCTGCAGTTTTCATCAGGTTTCTTAACTTTTCTATTTACATACTTCTGTTTATAAATTAGGGATTAATTATATTTATGCAGTTCATTGGAATAGGGTAGTTTTGTGGAACCCTTTATGGACTAAAATGAACAAGGATTATTATTACTGTTCAGATTATTATTGCAAATTGAAATTCAACAATGGCATGTCACAGATGACACATTCTAGAAACATAGCAAAGCCTGCTGTAATGAATCAGCAGCATATTATCATTGTCCCTGTTTGTTATAATATGTTCATTTGGTTACCTTAGGGTTTTACCAGCACTTGATGAAATTGTTGTCTGTAATTTTATTGCTCCTTTGCTGTATCACATCAGGTTATGAAAGAAGTTCTTGGCTGAAATTCTGCCATTAGAAATATTGTTCAGTACCTAATAAAATCTATGTCTTTCCGCAGATGTAGTCTGAATAACTTGACCCAAAGAATATGTTTGTATTTGCATCCATGGAGTAGAAAAACCTTTTCCTGAAGTTTCGTAGTTCAGAGGCAAAGCAGCACACGTGATACTGGGTAATAATGCATTTTGAGCAATCTGAGCAAACTACTCTACTGTTTTCTTGATTCCTGCATACTATGCTGTTAAAAACATTGTCCTCTTATGCTTAATTATGTCCTGGTCAAATCCTATCTACAAGTTGGGCTAATGACGGCTTTTGCTTAAGTTATATGGGTTTGTAATGTCTATTGTTCTGTCCTCCCTTCTGTGAACAGGAGTTCACGAAGCTGAACTATGCGAAAGAGTGCCCTGCTACACAGACTTTCAATAAAAGATTGTTTGAAATGGCCTTGTGGCCCATTTATGTAATAACAAGGGAGACATGTCCTGACCTATCAATCTCACTTTAAAAGAGCTGTTCAAAGCAATGTGTATTGTGCACACAGAAACCAATGGACAGGAATGTTTATTATTGCAATAACTTTGAGCCCAATAAAAAATTCCTGAGGAGCTCAACTGGGAGCTGAAATTAAGCTCTTTGTTTAAAATGCCTCACAGCACCCCTATACCTGACAGTCCATGTAACATCTAATTTTTCAATTGCAGAGCATTTTTTGTTTGAGGGTTGGGGTTTTTTCCCCCTCCTTTCTTCTTTGGTAATTTATTTGGTTAATAGCCCGTTTGAATCTGGCTAGGTATTCATACCTCAGTATGTTAGGTGCTGTTGCTCTCTGAAATACATATTAAAACAATTCAAATCTTAAAAAATCTTTTTGTTTTATTTTCACTTTTTTACCGCACAAGAGTCTGTTTATCAACGTTGGGTAAACATGCAGTAAAGAAAACTAACAAATATTGCAGTACTTGTACACACATTTTAAAAGTAGAGTTCAGGTCGCCAAAATCACTGGGATTATACCAGCCACCTTTTGTGGGCTGATTAAATTAATCATCTGAGAGTTTTCTCTTGGTTTATTTTTGATGTCCTTCTGGAAAATGGCTTATCAGCTTCATCTTTCTTGGAAGCCAAGTTTGATGATCTCAGCAGAGCAAAGAGCTGCCAATATGGACCAGAAAATAAAGACTGTGTCTACACTATAGACTCTGTCAATATAGCTGTGTAGATCAGGGGTACAATAAGGGGCTCTTTATGACCAGAGCTGCTGTACCAACAAAAGCCCAGAAGATGCAACTATATTAGCAGTATCAGTTACCAGTGTTGGTTTTTTTAGCACATTGGAGAAGAGGATCTACAACTGGAACAGATTACACCAACAAAGTGTGTAGTATTGCTTATGTTAGTTTCATCCACCTGACAAACTAATTCAGGGAAATTGCTGGTGTCCCTGCAGTTAAGCAGCCAAACAGAGATTGTTCCTATTAATGCTCAAGTTTTCAGAGCCTGTTTCTTTAGTTTATGGCTGTAGTTAAGGAATATGGAGAGACTGATGGAGATATGTACATGTGTATATCTGTATTGTAACTGAACATAGATGTTTTCAGAAAAGCAGACCAGAAAACCTACTGCATTTTGGTAAAAACTAAGATTTGAAGAAAAAGCAACAGAAGCTAGTCTTTCCTTTAAAAATACCTCTTCTGTTCACCTAGTGGAACTGATGGAGTCCATTCATTGTATTACAGTTGATGATGTCTCTGTCATTTCAGAGAAATCTCTCAAAGAATATATTTAACCTTTTTTTGCCTCTGCACTGTAGGGAGATAACGTTATTGCCTGAGTGTAACAACATACCTGAGCTGGTGCTAGTGGCATAGTTAAAATAGCCAAGAGAAAAGTGCTGTGTGATGTCTTAATTACAAAATAAAAAAGCCTGCAATAGTTACTGTTTTAGATTTATACCACAAATGTACCAGTTTCATTCTACTCAGCAGGGGCTGAACTATTAAAAACAATACAGATTTCAGGATAACACCAAGAAATGACTGAACAGAATTCGATGAGCATGTAATAGAGGTTTGTGCTGTAAAACAAGGACACAGTGCAACTAGAGTAGAAATCATGCAGTACAACAGGCACAAAACAATGTTCTTTCTCTGTGTTCACTCCTCTGTCCCGTCCCAGTTAATATTTACCTCTTAGTCAGAGTACATTTTTTGGCATGGGATTAGTCAGGAAAACTGTCTGTGAGAAACAGCCACTTTTGTAACATGCTTGAGTAGACCTAAACAGCAGGTGCTGCCATGCTCCCACGGTCTCTAGCGACAAGCCATGCTCCACTGTGGTCTGAGATTGGAGGGGCTGCTTAGAGCTTTTATTTCTGAGTAGTATAAGGTCCTGTAAGAGCATGGACAACATTTTAAGCTGTCACTGGTATTAAATCTTAACATTTACCTTTATTATACAGGGTTTCTGCTGGTATTGATTATGCATGTATGGGTGTAAGAGACGGCTCCCTTGAAATTCTCAGAAGAGAGGAAGTCACTACTGCACGAGCTATGTTCTGGTGGGCTTATCACATTGATGAGTGGATGACTCTGCACACTCACTGTCAAGGGAACACTGAATTTGGGACGGCTCTGACCTGGTATGAGATAAGTAGCTCAGGGGTACAGGTATAGGAGGAGACCAGAGGCACAGAATGACAAGAAGAACGTTGCATATTCACTCAGAACTAAGGCTAGGATCCAGTACTCTGGCCACATATTCCTAGTGACCTGCCAGCCTGTGCTGAAATCAAAGGATATTGTTACTGTATTAGTTATTATTGAGTTTTACAAAACATTCACTATATTTGTGATCTCCCTACATTTTCAGCTTTTCATTGACCTGCAGAAGTCTCAAATGGCAACACACAAATCCATCTTAGGTTTGTCAGCGGGAAGCCAAGGACTTGGTTCAGACTTCGTGCTTGAGCTGTGGGAAAAAGGGAGGAAGTAAATTCCGGAGCATGATGTCTGGAGCAGCAGATACCTTTTGGTTTTCACATCTGAAACCTTTCACATCGCTTATAACCATGTCCCAGGCTGCCTGCAGACTGGACAAGACAGCCCCTGCAGTTTAATTTTGACATATAATTTCCAGAGTTTTTCTTCACCAAGCACAGTTAAGCAACACTGATACCATTGAAGTAAATGTGACTTTGCAGTCAAATACCACACAAACAGAAACTTACGCCTATTTTGAAGCTGATTAACCAAAAGTGAGTGAGGGTTCTGCAGGTAGCCTGCCTTAAAGTGCTTGAGTTGATATATTAAGTTTCATGGGTAATTTTCTGTTATTTTTCTGCTGATTCTGATTTTATAAGGATTTTTCCTTACCAAAGGGAAAGATTGGCAGTACTGAGAGCATTTTCATTCTATGGCTATGTCTTTTTATTTTTATTTTTTTTTTAAATTTCAGCAAAAACTTTGCCACTGACATCAGTGGAAATGATAGTTAAACTTGCCTGAACATGGGTTTTCTTCTTAATCTAATATGATTTTTGGCAAGGAAGTGTTTCATTTGTTCCAGAGGAACCCACTGTAATATCTTGGCAGGACAGAAGATTTAAAGACAGAAATAACTGGGACAAAGGAAAAGAGGCATTAATTTTGCCAGATGAGGATACCTGATTTACTTAAAAGGATGCTTTTGTATGCTAGGAGGCTTGCAAAGAGCAGTAAGCTGAAAGGAATTTAACTAACTTCATAATTAAGAACTGACTTCTAGCTTCATAGCAAACACATATGTAAAGCTCTATTTTAAATAGCATATATTTGAAAGAGGCATTCCAAGCAAGATTCCAGAAAAAAACCCACAATTTTGTAGCAGCAAAAAGAATAAAAGTTAGAATCCTTAGCACACACTAAAATTACTGCTGTTCATATGTAATTAGAAGAGAAAAATATTTCATCCAATGTAAGTTGCTAGGAATTTATTCTGACAGATTTGCATGTTAATGTTATTCTTCTTTCTTAATCTGTGGTTTAACACCTTTTTTTTGCTCCCTTGTTCCTCCAAAAGCACCATTTCGACATTTGCAGTGTTGAGAAAAAGTTGTCTTGAAATAGAGCTTATCAGCTTTGTCTTTTGCTGTCTTATGTGCAAATACTAATGCTATTTTGATAGTCATCCTATATTAAAGCAATATTAATTATAATTTCTTAGAATGAAAGAAGGTTGTTTTCAAAGAAGCTAACCGTTAGTACTTGAATATTTAACAAAATAAGCTTGTATAAACTTTCAATTTTATAGGATAAAGATTTATTACTATTATCATTATTAATTTGAAAAAAATCAGGCACATTTTGATTTCTTTTTTCTTAATTTTGTATGGATGTAAAATAGATTAACTGACATCAATAGAGTAGTTGTCATGTAAATGAGATGCTAATTTAGATCTTTAAAAATATAATTTGTCTCCTAATTAGATCTGTTTTCTCAACTATAATATTTACAGTTTAAAATCAAGAAAAATCATAAGTAGGATGAAGGCTATGTCTTGCTCTTGGAGTAGCAGGCCAGCTTTTTATTCAGGAATGCAGCTACTAAATTGTCATAAGGAAGAGCTGTAATGAAAAAAAATATATTGGAACATAGAAGTCATGTTTCACTTAAATTTATGAACTGTCTTGGCAATAGGCTCACAACAAATTCCTGTATGTTGCAATTTCCTCCAGAGAGCCTCTCCTACAACCACCAAAAAGCCCTTTAGGGTTGGGTGGACAGCAATACCATGCTAATGCTTTAATTCTGTTATGCAGTAAATCACCCTTAGACCAGACACAGAGTCTAGCAGGTTGTCACCACCCAGCAGCTGAACCAGCAAAGATGGGAATGATATAGGTCAGAGGTTTCCCCACCTGAAAGGTCATAAAGCGTGTTGGAGGTGGGAACTTTACACCCTAGTTCATGTGGACATGGAGTAAAAAACAGGCCTGTGGTCTTGCTGTTGACATCAAGTGAAACCATGTTTGTACTGAAAAGTATCCCAGCACACCCAGTACAATTAAACCTGCTAGAAATGTCACGGTTTATTACCCCACCTATTGGATTCTACTACTGTCTTCATGGTGATGACATTTGCAGTTTAAGTCTGGCAGGCTGCAGAGGGATTAGAAAACATACAGACAGGCACACTCACACTCACACACCACCAACACATATCCCCAGCTTCTGCACTGCTTTTAATATGTTTTCCAGCGTGCGCAGCAAAGCAGTACAAGTGGTCTGGCAAAGTAGGACTTGACCTGCAGATCCAACGGCACTCCAGAGACCAGTGATTGAGTTTTGCCACTGCTGACTGATCCCGTATCATTAGACTAGATCAAAATAGAGCAGGGTGATAAAACATGCTGTTGTGGTGTTCTTCGCATAAATACAGAAGAGGTAAAGAGGGAAAATGAAACCCTAACTTTTTCTCTACTGTGTTTTTAAATGCATTGTCTCTAACTAAAACTTGATTAGGACAGTTTCCTCGTAACTCTATACAAATCCTGCCTTATACTCTATATGCTTTCACGTGCCAATAATGAGAATCAGTGTTTTATGTGTCCAGTTGCAAGTGATGTCCTTTTAAAAAAGGAGTGAAAAAACCCAAGTACTAACAAAGCAGTGAGAGAAACCCTCAGTTTCAAATAGGCATGCATGTTGAAATCCAGGAAGGACATGGTTCTTAAGTTGCCTTTTTACTTTGGCCTTGCTGGTGCACCTGACAATCAGCTAATCTCTTACCGTAGGTAAGAACAGATGTTGAGATGATATAAAATAGCTTCTGTCAAGGAGTTAACTGTGTGTTACTGAGGCACAACAAAACCCTACTAATTTTATTTTCTTCCCATAGAGTCGTCCGAGGGTGTCAGATTTTGTAGTTTTTTTATGATTTGTTTCCTTTCTGTTGTTCCTGGCAAAGTGGCATTTCTGGGCCAAATAACCTGCCTGGAAAGCTGTTCTGAAGTATCCCTTAAATCTAACAGTAAAGAGGCCTTGAACTCCCACAAGATGTTGGCTTCTCCTTACCTACAGTCTGAAAAAGGGGAGTATAATGTAACAAAAATGAGAGAGATCTTTTCATGTTTTTAAGATATGCTTTAACCCCAGTTCTTCTTGAGCAGTAGCCCTTCCCTTCTCTAAGCATGGGTCGTACACCTGCAGAGACGCTGCTGCCAAAATATGTGTGGAGAAGAGAAATAGTGGAGAAATTATGCAACCTTTCCACTTCCGTGTTGTATTTCACAAACTTCTCGAGTGCCTTGGGTAATTTTTTGGTAGCTCTATTGGGAAAAATGATAACTGTACACTGACTCCTGCATTCTCTCCACATACGTCTGCAGTTATGTTGTATCACCAGTAAGAAGTGCAGGCAGGGAAGTTTCCCAAATGAATTTATGAGAGAGGATATGTTGGAGTTGGAGACAAAGGTAAAGAAAATGAAAAACCTGATCCCATTTCAACACAGTTATAAATCGGATCAAAATTTTGGATAAATTGTAACCTTTTTTGTTGTGAAAGAACTTACAGTATGGAGCATAATATGCCCAGGACCATCTTTCATTTTACTTTGTTTCGGGTTTGTTTTCCAGTCCTGCTGATGAAGAGCAGGTTGAGGCTGATGGCTGGAGTAATAAAATGGAAGATCAGGATCACCATGCTCTCTCTTACATTGTTGTCTCTCTTGTAGAAATTCTCAATTTGTTCTGTTGTTGGCAGATCTCAAATGTATTGCAGAACAACAAATGAATATGTACACAAGAGTGATAGCTAATGGGAGTGACCTGTACAGCTCCAATTATGACTGATAACATTCTACTGCCTTTATGCTTATTTTAAAGTCCCCTTGACACAGATTGATTAAAGGCAAAGGCCCATATGAACTTATGAAAAATTTATGGATTTTTGAAAGAGCTTTAACATGTACCATTTAAGAACTAATCATTTCTTGGCTGTCACTATTGTGTTTCCCCTTCTCTCCGTCACAAAATCTCTCTTACATTGGGAATATATGCTTAATAATCAAAAACTGATGCTGTGGATTAAAGAATAAAGATGTCACTGGATAAAATAAAACAACAGAAAAGAAATTAGATTTGTATGATTTTAACTATTCTTTAATCTGCTTCTGGGCAACAAAAGTGATTTGTGTCAGCCGTTATTGCATTAAACTTTAATTTTCTTCCACAAGAACAGGATTATATAAAGGAGTATTGGATTGCACTCAGCATGGATTAGCTGAGCAGTGTCTTTGCTGCCAAGGACCAAATGGATTTCCTTCCTTTTGTGATTTATATTTTTATTGCTGTTTTTTTCCCCTCCTTCTAATTCCCATTACCCGTCTGTTTGCCAGAACCGAGATACCCTCAAGAGCAGCAGAAAGGCAGGCAGAATTATTGGCTTATTGCATATATTTATGTTCCAAGAATCCTCACTAGCCAACGTCAAAGGAATAAGCTAGCCCTTAGCCATAGAAGCTGATTGCTGGTTTAAAACTGAAAAATTAAAAGATTATTCATTGACAAAGGGACATAGTCTTTTCTTCCTGACTTAAATATATATATATGCATAATCAGCTTAAGTTTTTCCTTAAAAGCAGATAAAAATTTCCAGAGTTTTGCCTAACAGTAGATCAGTGAAGGTTTGTTGGAGATATAAAATGATGAATGGCCAAAACAGAGATGCTGGCAGTGTGAAAGGAAGAGGAAAAAGATTCACTTAGTATAGAGACAGGGAACATCCAAAATTTGCAGGGATAAAAAGGCAGAAAATAAAATATAAACCCTCTACTAGCAGACTGAATGTCATAAATTGCAGTTTGTATTTTGCAGCCTATTTTAGAAATTACTAATGAATTTTCCAGTCTTGACATTTTAACCAGTAAGGAGGTGCTTGGTGGTAGATGAGACAGAGGTATTTAAGGAAAAATATTTAAGCTATTAAGTTACAGAGGACAGTTTGGGTTTGTAGGCAATGAAGTACAGCAGCCCAAATGCCTATCAGAAGTCTCTCTTGGGCAGATTCAGCAACACCAAAGGACTTTGAAGTGCAATAAAAAGTCAGAAAAGTGTAGCAAAGCATAGAAAAGTTATTGTTAAAGAAGTATAAATGAAAAGTATGATTCTCCACCACAGGGATGAAGTAGGAGCAGAAGCAGGCCCTGCTGTCATTACATCATCAAACTAATTCTTATTAATAATGAGTTCCAGAGCACTTTTTCCATGGATCAGTCATAAAAATATTTTGTGGGTGACAAACAGTCCAGAAGCTTGAAACTGAGATGTGTAACTGCTGAAACCTGAGCTACCCTTGATCCTGTGCTTAAATACTTTTCTTGATGTTGCACATCCGTTGCACAGTCCAGAACTCAATCCACAGTCAAACCTGGCCCAGCCATTTACTTTTGTCTTGTGAGGTAAACCTGACCTTTCCATAAATTAAGATGTAAAAGAAGCACATTAAAAATTTCACTTGATTTCTCACTTGGCACTGGTGCCTACCAAATCTGAGCAAAGGATGTCTCCACATCATTTGATGTCAAGAGCTGGAGGCTTTCCTTATTCTTCAGATTACACAGAAGGAGTCTTAGTTCATGATGTTTAGTTTGTCGGTACACAAAAAAGAATAGGTTAGTGTTATATTATCAAAATTTCATGATTGTTGCTGTGTTATTTTCTGAAATTGTTGAATTAGACTAGTGACTATTGTCTCACTGTTGCCTTTTTTTTTTTTTTTGTAACTACTAGATTTCTCAGAAGTAGCTTTCAGCACATTGGTAAATAGAACATTTAAGTCATCGTGCATTTTCCAAACAGGCATTTAGTGCCTTCAGAGTACTGACAGAAACACTACTCTGTCAAACACTAAATCAGAGAGGATATTTCCTGCTGCTTCTATCACATCAGAAAGATATACAGAGAGACTTCCTATGGTGGCTTTAAGACTTAGTGTTTGCTTGCCATTTCTCTCTTACATGAAGAAACTATTTGTTATAGAATAAATATTGTGCTGTACAATAATGTAGTTAAAGTCTATTCCTTTTTACTGGAAAAAAAGATCCCAAAGATTTCCCCCCCCCCGCAAAAAACCCACAGTCTCCCCAACCATGCCCCAAGCAGGAAGAAAGATAAGCTTGTTTTAGCACATTTGTCAAAGTCTAAAGCAGTGGCTCTGCTTCCAGAGATCTCTCTGTGAAATGGAGCACAAAAAAGTAGAGTTATCTAGCTACTAGCCTGCATGCATCTCAGCTAGAAAAAATAGTGCTCTTAAAACTGAGGAAGAGGCCACCCAATACAAGTTGTACTTGCACTTCTCCCTCTTACCTGACTAGACTAAGGTAAAATTCATTTAAACAGGGACTAAAGGGAGCTCCTAGAATATTAATCTCCTGCTATTGTGAGCAGTCACTTCACGTAATGTCTTTTATATGCTTGTCATATTACACCTGGAATGTAGCTACATTTTCCTTATGACTTTTTTGTCCCCACTACTCTTCCTGGGATGTGTTTTTCATAATGCCATGATAGCTTTTGAATTTCTTTGCAGTCTTTGCAGCTTCCCTGGATGCAGGTTTTATATTATTCACAGAAAGACATGTAGATGTGATAGTAGAAAATGGTCCTTTAGGAAGGGATGTTTGTGATCTTCTTTGCATCTTGATTCTGAAATTGGTGCTGTTCTGTCTAAAAGACAAGGCCACCTCAGCACCCTGGGATGCACAGGTGCCAAATGCATCAAGATAGGCTTGCTCTGGAGATACAGAACATAAGTTGCCTGTGCTCAGGTTAGGTGGACAGGCTAATAGGACTCCCTGTTGCTTGCATCATGAACCTGGGCTGTATGACACCTGTGCAGCAAAATCGCACTTGTGCAAGCCACAAAGTATCGTCTTTGTACCTGTGCATGAACATATTTTGACTTGGATTTTATACGGAGAACTACTGGTGTCAAATACACTGTCCACTAGCAGTGAGAGGAGCTCAAGTCTTCACACAGTGAATCTCAAACCATCAGTTTGTTGAGCTGTTAGTTTCTTTCAGTTTTGTCTGCTTTTTTTTTTTTCATTGGCTGTAGAGATGTGGAAATCTACTAGTAAAGTTTTTCTCTAGATTTCCAACTTAATCGTGCAGATCAAAAAGGGTTGGGCAGAACTTTTGATTCTAGTGAGAATTAACCTGCTGTTGGCTGTCCTCGTATTTCAGCAGTAATTTATTTGGGAAGTCGTAATGCAAACTGAACAAAAGAGTTAATGAACTATTTTGCATGTGAGGAAGATTTAACTTTGCTTCATTCTGAACGAAGTATAGGGGAAAGCCTCTCTTTGTTTCATCCCAATTCATCTGCCTAACTCAAATCAAATATGTCAGTGGCTGAGTAAATCACAGGCATATCTAGCTATATATAAACCTATTACAAACATGCCTGTTTTTCATTCTATCTATGTGCTCTTCAAGTGTGACTCTTGAAGATTTAGGTTATGATTATGCTGCTGTATTTGACAGTGGCTGTCAATCAGAGCAAGTCACTGTTGAAAATGTTTGTATATTGGTTAGCTTTGCATTGCTTTAGGTCTTCAAACTCACTAAATATTTTATTTCTGGGACACTTTTTCACACCTGGAGGTGAACTCTGATTAACTTGTTTTTAGCAGTGGAAAACCCTTTTCAGTGACAGCTTGAGAAGATCTTAAGGTGTTATAACAGCTCTTTATTTAAAAAAGTAAATACATCTAGTATTTAGTCCAGAGTAACACAAAGCAAAATGTGAATGATGCATTCTTGGTACACCTTAATATCAAGCGCTTGATAATGGCTCCATTCCATCAACGGTGTGAAGTTCAACAAGGCCAAGTGCCAGGTCCTGCATGTGGGTTACAAGAACCCCATGCAGCGCTACAGGCTTGGAGAAGAGTGGCTGGAAAACTGCCTGGCAGAAAACGACCTAGGGGTGTTTGTCAACAGTGGGCTGAACATAAGCCAGCAGTGTGCCCCGGTGGCCAAGAAGGCCA